>JBBPBX010004392.1:0-24311 GCA_038048925.1 Garcialebias charrua | reverse complement strand
CGTGCGCAGCGGGTTGACATGTTGTTCTGAAGCCGAGCGAGGACAAACACTTTTGATTTCCTTTTTAAAGGCCTGACAGTAATAAGACCCAGCAACTCCCTTCTCTGGATCCCCAAGCACGCACTTCGCCCCGTCCACATTACACCTGGTCGACAATATCTCTCACACACCTGAGCAGACCAGATTTTCCACAAACAACTCATCCTCCCCTCCCTGCTCTTCATCTCCCTCCCATAGCAACTGGCAGCCCCCCCGGCGGCGTTCACCCGGTGCCCAGAGGGTTCAGCCCAGCAACGGCACATCCACCAGACTAACCTGCTCCAAAACACACCCTGCAAAACACACACACGCACAGGTACAAGAACACACACACACACGAAACACATGCACGCATGTACCGTATTTTCTGGTGTATAGGTCGCACCATCCAATTATCACCAATAGATTGGAAAAATCCCTAGATAGGTCGGACCTACGTTTAGCTCTGCTGCAAATGTCTGCCACAGGAGCGCACAGCAAGGCTTTTAAGAAGATTAACACTTAAAAACAATTATTTGTTTGATAAAAATTATAGCAAATATGTGTCTGAGCTGAACTTTTCCTTAATAAATGAACGTAATTGTGAAATGAGCTGGATTTAAAAATTTGTTTCGCCGAAAGTGATAAGCCATATATAGGTCGCACCGGTGTATAGGTCGCAGGCCTTGGAAAAAACCATAAAAAGGTGCGACCTATACACCGGAAAATACGGTACATGTCTGTGTGGCTCCCCCACCCACCATTGTTCGCTTTAACTTCTGACGAACTTATCAACGGCTCGCTCGAGAGTAAAAACACGCTCCACCCAGACGATCAGGATGTAAAAACATCTGGGTTGATACTTTGACGGGAGCTTTGTGATCCTTAAAGACGCATCGAGGTGTTTTTCTCCTGCGAGGAGGAGACGTTTCACCCACAGGCCAAAAATCTCAGTCCTACCTTTCCCATCTTTACGGGCACGCTCAGCTGGAGTCGAGGCGGCGACGGCGCTCTCATGGCATCCATTGTTTCCACTCTCCTCTTTCCTCCTCGCCGTCGTTCAAAAACCACCTCTTCTCTTCCACCCGTTTCCTTCTGCTCTCAGACGTGCACGTCTGATCTCGTCGTTAGAAGTCAGGCGTTCATCCTCCAGGACGTCTACTTGTCTCAAACATTCTAACGTTTGGTCTCTCCTTCCTGTATCGTCAAAAGAGGGTGCACGGTGACGAAGGTTCAGATTCTGAGATACCCCTCCCCCCCGAATGTCGCCTACGCGCCCACTTTCTCCAAAACTTAACAGCCCTTTTTCCGAGCACTTTCCGATAAACGCAATCTCCCCGTTTTCACCAGAGAGGACCCAACGGGTACCAAAGTAGCTTCGGCTGGTTTCTAAAATCAGGTGTAAGACAACGCACACACACAACTCCGGAAGCCCGCACCGCACCTGCCAACAAATCTCATCCAAAACAACATTTTGGGTCAATATGCTCTGCAAATACTTTCAAAGCAGAATTAACTTGTAAGAACAAAAATCATATTGCCCTCATGAGTCATTCACTCCCCAATTCAAACACTCAGTTAGGAGCAATATGAGTTAAACTAAATGACGCTGCGCCTCCGAGACAAACCGGTGCTCGAAGCTGTTCCTTTGAAGCTCGCTGAACGTGTGCTCGTCACAGAATAACACCGCAGCGTCTACAGCAAATATTTACTGCTGCGTTTAAGGCCAAAGCACGAACGTTAGTGTCGTTTCTTCAGCTCGTCGCAGCAAGAGCAGCGAACGTAACAAGACACAGACGTGAGGAAGTGTTCTTGTATTTTCAGTGGCAACTAATTTAATGTAAACCATCTGAATGCTTAAAATACTCGAAGGTTAGAAAATGTGATATTTAGTTTTAAAAAAAGGCCAGTTTTTATCATTCCAAGATTATTTAAAGGTCACTGTGTCCTTAAAATGTTTTTAAACAGGTTTTATAAGATTTAAATAGTTTTTTTTTTAAATTATTAAAAGTGAACTATTAGTAGAATCAAACAATCTAATGTTATTTAGATTAGCCTCATCAGATAAGTTTAATTTTGTAGGTAAAGAAGCATCACAAGTGTAAAAAAATAGTCTTATTGTCTCTGCGGGGCAAAGGGTAAATACATGACTTGACCTTGCATGTGTACATTGTGTCCCGCTGCACGTAGACACGATAACGCAACAGCCTTAGGATGACTACTGTTTGAAGTATTTTACAATATTATCTGTATGAATGCACAACAGAGTAGAATGGTCTAAAATGCCCCTCAGAAAGTTAAATATGCTGCCAAACAAAAAAAATTGGTGCAAAAAAACGAGTCACAAACAGGGTTTTTAGGAGGAGCACGTAAAAATGCACTTTAAGTTTCCGGCATAGGAGAGGAAAAAAAAAAAACTACATCATGGGTGGTTAGAGGTTCAGCTTATTTTAGACCTATTAGAACAAAAGACGTGTAAATGATTCCCATGAATTCTCTTTCTGTTGGTGAGTCACCAAATACTGACACATTATGCACAACTGTGTGCAAATCCTCTCTACTTCTCCTTCGCCGTCACTTTGTTTCTGTTTTCTGTTGCGTACCAAGGACATGTCTGCATAAGCTGCTGTATCTTGCAACACATTGTAACTACGTTCAAAACACGCCACAGGAAGACACCTAAAGCCCGTAAACAAACCTAATTTAAAAAAAAAAAAACTGAAATTATCACAATGTTTAAAGCAGCTTTAAAAGCAAATAACCATTCTGACTTATTTTCTTTAGGTTTGTCACTTAATAACCACTTCAAAATCCATTAGTCGGTTATTTCTGTGCATTAAACGTTACAGATGTTTCAATTTATCTCTCATCTCTCTATTTTTAATTTCCTCTCACCTCCCACTCTTTTGTCAACGGCGGAGGAATTGATTGCCTCTGCAACTCTACGGCTTCCTCGTCCCTTGCTCTCGTTATGCGCACTCCCCTTTTCTTCTAACTAGTAAAATTTGTGTCGTTTTAGAAGAACTGCTAATGGAAGTAGAAATGTTCACATTATCTTGTTTTGACTTTAAGTGAGCCTCGTATTGATTCTGATTTTCATGACCCAGCCTTGAAGGAAAACTGGCAAATAAACCTATTGTTTAAAAGCAGAACCTGACGTGGATTTTTGGTTTTACTCATGAGGAAATGGAAACACACACACACACATATATATATANATACATACATATATACACACATATATACACACATATATACACACATATATACACACATATATACACACATACACACACACAGGTAGTCCCCGACTTACGAGCGCTCTTACTTACGAGGTTCCGGACTTACGAGCTCACTAACGAACAGTAAATTTGTAAAGAACATACAGAAAATACAGCACTTTTATGTGTTTTTAGATGAAAGTGTGTTAGCTAACCATTTGGAAACAAGTTTCTGAGCATGTTTATGAACTAGTATGAACGTTTGTGACAAAAAACGAGTGTTCGTAGTAGCGCTAGCATAAATATTCCGACTTACGACCGAAAATCCGGACTTACGAGAACACGTGTTTCGTGTTCCGACGTACGAGATTTCGTCTTACGAGATAGCTGGAGGAACGGAACTCGCTCGTAAGTCGGGGACTACCTGTATATGTATATATATCACCATAACTGATTGCTTCAATGAACCAACAGGTTAATGTGGAGGCCATGAAAATGACAGCTGCACACAAATTCATCCTGTCCATCACATACATGCTGAAATGTCACTGCACACATGTTTCACTGCAACTAGAACAGTTAAATGTTGTTTTTATGGCTCTTATTTTCCGTTAAAGGCTGGGAGTTTTCCCAGTCCACCTCAATTATATCAGGCTCCAGCAGCAAGGGGGGAAAATATGACTTTTCACACAAAGCTGTGGCTGAGAGGAGAAATGAGTTCTGATGTCAGAGGTTTTCCAAAGCAGCCATTCATGTGTGTGTTTGTGACAAATATAAGTGTGTGTCTGCCCTGATGCCTTCAGAAAGCTTTCCTAACACGACTTTTTAAAAAAGAAGTTTAAAGTTAGACGTATTAAAAGTTGGAACTGTAAATGAATTGTCTGAGTGGAATTTTGAAAGCGGACTTCATTTTGCAGAAGCTAAACGTGACTTTAAAGAAATAAATCTGCGGTAAAGCAGATTAAAAGAAATAAAAAAGACAAACGGGAGTTCCCATTGTTGTCCATTCTATACAGTAAACGAAACGACGGTGACTCACGCTTCATACAGATTAAAGTTGTTCCTGACCACAGCATGACGGATCATGATGTTAAACGTCCACTGCCCCCCCCCCCCAAAAAAAAAAAAAAAACAAAGCAGCCAAACCAACGGAAAGTAAGATTCAAGCTCGTACCTCCAGACACACCAGTCTTCCTCACAACACCTCTCCTCTCTGTGCAACAGACTAACGCCTAAAGACAAAACCTTTGCACCTCGCTTGTTTGGGGGTAGTGAGTGGAGTACTGGGACACCTTCAGCGAGGAAGAGTGGTGGTGGGGAGGAAGGAGGAAACTGGGGGATGAGAAGAGACGATGAGCGCGTGCACGGCTGCCAAACCTCAGCCCGGTGTGGCACTTTAACAATCTTCACGGTTATTCCCTAAAGAGCCAAAACTCTTTCTACAAACCGAAGCAACGTGGCTCACTAATAAAATACTAACTCCACCTGCTGCCAGGCCCAGCCGGCACATTTGCATCCCACCAGGAGAATAAAAACAGGCCAACCGGGAGAATTTGAATCACCATTTGAATTTGTCAAAAGACAAGACTTGAGACGGCGTTGTGATGATTATGACGAAAGCACCCTGCAAGATGACTGAAGTGGGTATTACTCAATACAGTATATATATATACAGTAATAAGTATTCCCAAGAAAGCCAGCCGGGTCCTCCTCTATCCTTACCGTATCTGGGGCATCACAGTGTGTGTGTGTGAAGTTGGACGCATGCGCACGGTGTGGTCTTAGTTCCAGAAACACATTACATTATTCATTTGGCTGGCAGAGAGGAGGCCCTTATCCCCCTCGCCCTCCCACACCACAGCACTCTGCTGCGAGCTGCAGCCAGTTTGCATGCTGGACCTGGACACCAATGTGAATCTGCTGCGGGATTATCAGCTTATCAGCACACAGGGCAAGACATTTGGGTGCACATATCTGCTCCGTCCTTTAACACCAGTCAACCTCTAACCTGGAGTTAATGTAGTGCACCGCCAGCAGCTCGCACTCACACAGGACAAACTGACACTATGGGGGAAATAACCAAACAAATTCAGGCAAGAACAGTTTTTGAGGCTAACTGTTTTAAATGGTAAATGAAGCTTACTTATATAGCGCTTTCCAGCCCCCTGTGAGAAGCCCCAAAGCGCTTTACACTACCAGCCATCCACCCATTCATACACACATTCATACACCGGTAGCGGTAGCCTGCCATGCAAGGCGCCATCCAGTCCTACCGGGAGCAAATCGGGGTTAAGTGTCTTAGTTAGGGAAGCACCGATCTACATTTTCTCGATTCCGATCCGATCCAGATACTTAAATCTGGGTATCAGCCGATACCGATCCAGTTCCGATATCATCATTATCATAGATTTTATATGAGGCTGTAATAATCTCCTCTCAAGTACAATGTGTACAAATATATGCATGTCCAAAAAGGCAACTTGAGGTAAGTTT
Organism: Garcialebias charrua; assembly: GCA_038048925.1. Classification (NCBI taxonomy): domain Eukaryota; kingdom Metazoa; phylum Chordata; class Actinopteri; order Cyprinodontiformes; family Rivulidae; genus Garcialebias; species Garcialebias charrua. Next base: position 18,579 of record JBBPBX010004392.1, on the reverse strand, counting down.
GATTAATGTTGGATAAGTTTCAAAGTTATGATTAAATTCTGCCAACACAAAACATGTTTTTTTATTTATTCCTAGCTCTAAAGTGGATATTAAAGTGATTAATTTAAGTGATTGTTTGTTACAGTATTTTATATATTCTTTTAAATAATGGGGTAATATAAGATTTTTTTCTTCTTTCTGCACTCTTTTCATTCAATGTTTTCTTTTTGATGAATTTGTTTTATTTTGTCTTTTTTAAACAAATGAATAAATTAATTAATTAAATGAAATATTAAATAGCTTTACATCTGCTAAGTTCATGGCATAAACCAACACAGACATGTTCCTGTTTTTAGTATTTTACATCGCTTTATAATGTAGGGGGGGTTTATACAGCTTTCTTGTAATTATTAATTAATGTGCTTTTTTATACCTGTAATTGTCTACTGTTGTACTGATAAATATCTCCTGGAGGGTAAACTATATCTTGGACTGCGGTCAAGTTAGTTTTACATTGGACATTAGAGCTCCGTGGCTTCAGCGGGATGGCACTCTCGCTGATCCGAAACACAAGCATCCCGACCCGGCCAGCAGCGTCTCCGTCTCGGGCCAGGCAGAAAGCAGCTGCCCGAAATCAGAACGCCCACCCCGGATTGAACAAGAAAAACACACAGCTNATTATCATTCTCAAGGGACAATTAAGGGTTACTGATCAGCCTAACATGCATGTTTTTTGAGGGAGGAAACCGGAGTACCCGGAGAAAACTCACAAATCATGGCAAAATATGCAAACTTCACCCAGAAAGGCCCCCGGGCGGGATTTGTGCTGGGGCAACATGCTGGTTGAGCGGCAGCAGCTCTATCAACTGCTCCTCCGTACTGTCCTAGTTTAATAAAATGTCTAGACAAAAATTGTTGATCAAAATGTATCAAGTAAATTCACCAAATATCTATATGTATCTGTAATATACTTTTATAAACAGGACAATTTTATTTAATGGTCTGAAAACACTATTTAATACCATCCATCCATCCATCCATCCATCCATCCATTCATCATCTTCTGCTTGTTCCAAAGTCAGGTCTCGGGGGCAGCAGCTTGAGCAGGGAGGTCCAGACATCTCTTTCCACAGCCTCTTCTTCAAGCTTTTCTGGGAGGACTATAAGGTGTTACCAGGTTAACGGAGAGACATCTCTCCAGCATGTTCTGGGTCTCCTCCCAGTGAGACATGCCCAAAGCACCTCCCTAAGGAGGCACACAGGAAGCATACCAAACCACCTCAACTTGTTCCTCTCGATGTGGAGGAGCAGCAGTTCTACTCCGAGTATCTCCCAGATTACTGACCCTATCTCTAAGGGAGAGTCCAGCAACCCTGTAGAGGAAACACATTTCAACTGCCTGTATCCACAATATCATTTTTTCAGTCTCTACCCAGAGTTCATGACCATGTGGGGATAGGAACGTAAACAGAGAGCTTTGCCTTACAGCTCAGCTCCCTCTTCACCACAACGCACCGGAACATTATCCACAATACTGCAGACGCTGCACCAACCCGTCTGTCAATCTCACGTTCCATTATTACTGACTATTACTACCAATATCTTGTTTTCAAATGAAACATAATTATATTGCAAATATTTCCACACCAATAACTTTAAACGCTAGTTTTTAATAAAAAAAAGGTTTAAATTAACCAATAAAATGGAAACTCTCTGGCACTGAGGTAAGTAAAATAAATGAACAAGTGAGAGATCAACAGCCAGTGAAGGCCTTCAGCCACACTTCAGATTGAGGTTTTAAATTATGGCCCTCTAAATTCTTCTGGCACTTGTGATATTTTTAGCCCACATTCTGTAAAACTGATAGTTTTTGAGCAACGCCTGTGTTTGCCAGGATTAATTAGTCAATCTTGACTGGCCTGACTCCAAAAGTTAAGTAGTTGTGCATCTCCTGATTTTATCTTGAATTCATCATTGAAACCCATCCAGTGTTTATTCAGATATTTTGCTGACCGTTAGATGGACAGACATCTAAACAGAGGTGTGTACAGACACAGGCAAATACATTTGTTTACAATTTGAAGGCGTCAAACCGAAATGAACCAAACCTACACATGAAAACAGGAGAACAATAAGTCAAATGCAAAATGCATCTTAAATAACAGGAGTCGGTCAATTTTATTAACACTAAACAAAACCTGGCAACAACTGTAGCATTTAAAATCCAAAAACTAAATCAAAACCCACAAATCCCCTAAACCGCCACCTCCGAACGGAAACCGGAGGCTCCAGTGGGCACAAATAGGTCCTTGGCCATCAGCCTCACGGTTGGATGGATGTGGCCATTTTCTGACCTCTCTCATCAAAAAGGCTTTCCTGTTTTCAGAACTGCCACTTGTGGTTTGTTTTTCACACCATCCTAAGTAAACTGTTGTGCTTCAAAAATCCCTGGAGATGAGGAGTTCAGAACTACTCACACCCCTAACCACTCTGACACCAGCTGCCAAGCCTTGATCAGAGTCAGTAAGAACCCATTTTGCCCTGCTGGGAAGTTTCTTGTGCACAAAAGTCGAATTTGAATGATAAGCCTGCGTTTAGATCATTTATAGAAATACATTTCTGCACACGATTGCCTAATTAATTCGTTTATGATTGGTAGGTATCTAAGTGTTCCTAAAATGTGCTTCCTTTTGGGTCGCTTAAAGAAAATCCTAAATGTATTTGTTGATTCACCAGAAAACACTTCTAAACATATTATTTTGCACAAATATTGCTCATTTAAGGAAATAACTAGTCAAATAATATAAGTAAAATATATGACAATTTTGTTAGTTTATCTTTATTGATTTATTGCAATATCTAAAGTCTACTAAATAAAACATTGTTACAAATAAATAAGCATTTTTAAATTGTTGCCACCTGCTGCCAAAGGAGACCATGTGTAAGAGTGGCATTTGCTACAGCTCCAAGATGGCCGCCAATCAGTGCTGGGCAGTGCTAATCCAAAAATTTGTTCCACTATTTCTAAAGCACTTGTTAAGTTATTTAGGTCCGCAATTTTGAAAAGTGCTTATGTATTAGCAATGCTAGCGGAAGCTAAATGCTAAAACGCTAACGTGCAAATGGCAAACTACTTTTGTTAATCCAGCAGATTTGACCATTTTGTGAAACGGTTAAGCTCAGAAAAACCTTGTGCTATAAAGTCAGCTAAGAAATATATTGTTTCTCAGCAAATAAATAATTGTTTTTACTGTGTTTTGTTGTAAAGTCCTACGCTTCTGTGGCTGTTGCGGCCGCCATTTTGAACAGGGCAAATGGCGAACTACTTTTTTAAATCCAGCAGATTTGACCATTTCGTGAACCGGTTAAGCTCAGAAAAACCTTGTGCTATAAAGTCAGCTAAGAAATATATTTTTTCTCAGCAAAGAAATAATTGTTTTTACCGTGTTTTGTTGTAAAGTCCTTTGCTTCTGTGGCCGTCGCCATTTTGAAGAGGGCAAATGAGGCGCTGACGCGTCGCGTAGGCCGCTGAGAAACATCCATAAGTTCACCCTCCATGTTAAAAACTCTTCGTCTGACTCTTCGAAAACAAGCAATAAGGCTGCAGAGTAACACACTGGCTGCTAACTGCTATAGAGAGAGCGCTCTCTCTAGCCAAGAGACTGAGGGGGACGCTTTTTTGTCACGGACCACATCCGGCGCTGACAGGATATGGTCTGTTAGCAGTCGTCCGGTTGATTTAAGAGCTCGTAAATAAGTTTTTTTCGTTTTTACTGATAGATAATTAGTTATTAGCGGTACTGCATTTTAAATAAAAATAGCGCAAATCCGCTTATGAATTATAAAAGTTAGTCAATCCGCTGTAACGCTGACAAATTGTTTAGGTCCGCTATAAGCGGATTAGCGCTTTAGCGCTCCCTAGTGGTCTGGCGCCCACCTTTGCTGCCAATCATCCACAGCTGATGGTCATCCACCTGACGAGCTCCACCGATACTTAAGGCTGCAGTCAAGTTCTACTCTTTGCTGGAGCATTTTTTGCCTACTCATGGTATTTATGCTTCTAGCCAGTTTGTGAATATTTTGAAAGACACTTCCCTTGTTTTGGTTGTGTTCCCAGTCCTCGTGTCCAGCTTAGTCCTGGTCAAGATTCTCCTGTGTCCATCTCTATGCTTATTGTGTCTTGTCCTCTGTAGGATATATGCACTAGTTAGTTTTACTGACTGTACAATATTCCAAAATGAAAGAGTGAGCAGATTTCATCTGACTAGTGCATTAACAGAATACCCGAGTTTTCGACAGATCGAGTGCTTTGACTTCTATCGAGGCTTTTTTGTCCACCTCGAGTACCCGTAGTGACGTCATCATGTCACATTTCACAGCGCGCGAGGTAGCTTTTAGCTTTTAGTAGACGCCACAAAATGGATTCCTTTGTGCGCACGGATGTAAATGGAGCAGGCAGTCTTGTCAAAAAGGTAAAACAGTTTTTAATTTATAAAATGCGCTATTTCCTGTTGATTTTCTGTTCTCTGACCACCGTAGATTGTGACTGGCAGCAGGTGGCGGTGTTGCATTGCAGGCCACATATATAACACGGCAGCTTCCTCTCTCGTTTCACAAACAAAAGCAACATATTAATCTCTCTAGACCTATTAAAAAAACCTATAAACACATTAATCTCTAAAAGTAAACCTAAATTGCACAGCACTTCAGGCTGTGGTGCGGTGTTGCCCCATTTGTTTTTCAGTTTCGGTTTCAGCGCCGCACGGTATACTTTCACTTTTAATATTAATAATAATAACTAATAATTTTGTTTTTCCTGTGACTTATCTGCATTATGATAAATTATAGGAGCATAATAAATGCTCCCAATGTTTTGTTGGTCTTTTATTTATTTTTTTTGGGTAAATAATGAAGTTTTTATGCATTTTTATATATTTATTTATTTAGCATCTTAAGAGCCTATGACATCATCGGCTACTCGAGCACTAACCGAGTTTATTTATGTTAATGACGAGTTTAAAAATTATGTACTCGTTCAACCCCTATATCTGACCCAAATTCTTAGCATTTAATTTTAACGAGTTCTCTCTTTTTAGGATTTAAACAGATAAATGTGACCAGACGAGATGAAATTCACATGAAACATCGATTTATTTGAAACAGCAGAACTGAATCGTTTAATTAACAAATCATTAAATTGCATCACACATTTACATGGAGTGATCAATCAAAATTTCCTATAAATTTACTTCAGCAGATGACATCACGTGTTCATAACTTCTAAGTACAACAGAACACAAGTAATTGGTCTTAGTATAACTTATATATGTAGGCTCGTTAACTTACAGTTTGTTACTGACTTAGAAAGATAGGTTCAAAGAGAAAGTTTTAGGAGAAAGAAAAATGGAGGATGAAAGAAAATGGAGGAGGAGGAGAGGTAATATCTTGATGTGTTTTTAACCAGGAAAAGCACACTCTTTGTCGGCTTCAGCTAGACTCTCACCCGCGAGGAACAACAACTCTTTACCTGGCAAAGATTCTTCATCTCGGCTATGGTAAAGTAGATTAGCCTCAACGTACACAGACGTCCGTCCATGCTCACATTGTTCAGGCTTCAGCTCTTTCACCTTCCAGCGGCTTCCATGAGATCTGCGTCGACCTGCCGAAGTAGCGACCTCAGTTCCGGTTTGGCTTTTCAAGATAAAAGATTATTTAAAGGAATTTCACTAAAGTGAAGCTTTTTACAGCTTGAAATGGATTTATAACAGGCATGTTATAAATCTTTAACTAATGACGTGTCCTTAGCGTTCGACAGACGTGCAAATCAGCTCTTTGGGGGACCTCATGGTTTGAGTTCATCCAGCAGATTCCAGGCTCATGCAGGAAGTGGAGCCTTATTTGGTTGTTTCCCAGAGAATGGGAGGGATTTAGCTCAGGCCAGAAGAGTTATCAAACGTTAAATAAGTGAAGATTATTCAGTGAAAGTGTTTAGACAAGTGACAGAAACCTGTCGCCAGTTATACAGATTACTGATTAAGCGTCTTAACTTTTGTAAAACAAATCTGAACAAGTCATTCTGACATATAATTCAACTTTGCCATAGTTTTTTGATTCATCATATGTATGTTTGGGTGTGTCTCTGCAAACAATTAACTGCAAAGTGGACTTAACTTTGGATTAAACAGCTTCAAAAACAGCAAAATACTGAAAACTGAGTGGAGAAGAACAGTGAGAAAGGAGGACAAAGAGGAGAGGAAGGTGGAGAAAGAAGGACAGAGAGAAATGTCCAAGCAGAAACACAAACAATCTTCCAAGCAAATGGAGGCTTGCGCACAAAAACAAATGGAGAACAATCAAGAGGAGACAACAGAGGATGCTTCATCAGCTAAATCTACAGGTATGGCTGAAATACTCAAAGAACTGAGAGAATTTCGATCAGAAACAATAGCTAGTTTTGGATCATTAAAGGCAGAGTTAAATGTGCTACGTACAGATTTCATGAGTATTAAAAAAAGAATGGATGAAGCTGAACAGAGAATTGCTGAGAGTGAAGATTATGAAATGAAAACCTCTAAAGTGCTTTTACATACCCTTCAAATGCAAAAGCAACTGGAACTAAGATGTGAGGAACTGGAAAGTCAAGCCAGGAGAAACAATATGAGAATCTACTCAGTGCCAGAAAACTGTGAAGAAAACAACATGATTGACTTTGTCAACAAACTGATCCATGAAAAACTGGAAGTGACGGACGAACTCCATGTGGAGAGGGCACATAGGATAGGGCCGAGGCCTGGACCAAAGGACCGGCCCAGAACTGTTCTGGTTCGATTTCAATCATATGCCATGAAACAAAAAGTGCTGCAAGCTGCATGGAGAGCAAAGACTGTACAAGTCAACGATCGAAGGATTTATTTTGATGAAGACTTTACAAGCTCAGTGTTTAAGGAACGTGCAAAATACAAAGATGTGCGCAAAGTACTTAATGCACAAAAAATCAAGTCACGGATTTTATTTCCAGCTAGACTGAAAGTTTTTTGTGAGAACGGGAAAGTTAAAGTGTACAATGACCCTCAAGCTGCTGCAATTGGATTACGTGAGCTCGGAGTCAACATGGACATTCCAGAGAAGGAAATGGATCTAGAGTCAATACTGAAGAACGCAGGATGGGAGACGGCCTGGACCCAAAGAAGGAGAACCCCAGGTCATGAACTCAAGGATGGAGTTGAGGCCCTTCTTGAAAAACACAAGTGAATGAAGTTCCTTTAGAAAAAAGGAACAACGTTCCATTTGAAAAATAAAGAGACAAATGGAAGCAATACAACATGCAACAAGCAAACCAATTTTGACAAGACATGGTGTTACAGAATTCAAAATACATGATTATGAAAACAACATTGATCCAGACAGTAATTTATTAGACAAAACTAACAATTGTAAATATTATACAGAAGAACAACTGAATCTTTCCGTGGACTTTGATAATTTTTCACTTATTCATTTTAACTGCAGAAGTCTTCATGCTAATTTTGACAAGATTAATCAGAGAGTCAGAGTCAGAGAGTCTTTATTGTCATTTGCACCGCATGTGGTACATGTGATGAAAACGAGATTATGTACACGAGGTCCCAGTTACATCCAACAACAAATGCAAGAGAAAAACAGTAATAACATCTAGAATTAACTAAGAAAAACATCAACTAGTAATACACTAAGCCTAATATAGTGGGAATAAACAGCAGCACGAACATGAGTTTGTATGAGCAGATGGTCACAGATGAACACAGATGAACACAGCAACAAGAAAACAGATCAGCATCAGCATGATGTGATATTTTGCAGTGTTTATTTTTATTTTATTTTTATTTATTCATGAGTCTAACAGCCTCAGGGTAGAAGCTGTTCCTCAGTCTAGTGGTTCTACATTTGATGCTCCTCAACCTCCGTCCTGAGGGGAGTGGGGCAAAGAGTGAGTGTGCTGGGTGAGTGAGGTCTTTCATGATGCAGGTGGCTCTTTTCCTGCATCTGGAGGTGTAAATGTCTGTGATGGTGGGGAGACTGACTCCAACAGACTTCTGTGCAGCCTTCACCACTCTCTGCAGAGCTTTCCTCTCTTCAACTGTGCAGCCTCCATGCCACACGTTGATGCTGGAGCACAGGACGCTCTCCACTGCACACCTGTAGAACGAGGTGAGAACTGGGCTGCTCAGACCAGCACGTCTCAGCCGTCTGAGGAAGTAGAGTCTCTGATGACCTTTCTTGATCAGGCTGGTGGTGTTGTTGCTCCAGCTGAGGTTATCATTCATGTGTACACCCAAGTATTTGTAGCTGGAGACCACTTCCACTGCAGACCCACCTATTTTCAGTGGGGCATGGGTGTGTTTGTTCCTTCTGAAGTCCACAATCATCTCCTTTGTCTTCTTCACATTCATGTAAAGATTATTCTCTTTGCACCAGCTCTCCATATCTACAATGAATATCTGAAAACATTTAAAAATCACTATCAAGTTATAGCATTATCTGAAACTTGGTTAAATGACAAATCTAAAGATTTTGATATGGAAGGGTACAATCTGTTTTATACAAATCGAGTGAAGAACAAAGGTGGCGGTGTTGCACTGTATGTTCATAGTTCCTTGAGATGTGAAAAATTAGAATGTATGTCATTTGCCTTGGATGATGTGATGGAATGTGTTACTGTTGAAATAGAGATGGAGAAAACAAGGAACATTATTGTAGCTTGTGTATATAGAACACCAGGCTCTAATATAGAATATTTTAGAGAAAGATGTGAAAATCTCCTGGATGGGCTAAATGAAAGGAAAACCTGGTTACTATGTGGAGATTTCAATATTGATCTATTAAAACAAGGAGAGCACAAAATGACCACAGATTTTGTTGATGCAATGTCCAGTAGAAGTTTATATCCAGTGATTACTCAACCTACCAGAATCACTAGCACTACTGCAACATTAATTGATAATATTTTTACTAATGAAATTGGAAAGGCTATTTACAGTGGGGTACTCATAAGTGACATAAGTGATCATTTACCTATATTCATAGTTCATGATAGTAAAATTTAAAAAACTAGTAAAGTTGATGAAATAAGGCAGGTTAGAGTCAGATCTGATGAAACAATAAAGAAATTCTGTAATGATCTGTTAAAGGAAAACTGGAGTGGAGTATATGTAAATGATGTGAATGTGGCATATGAAAATTTTTTGCAAGTTTATAAATCATTATATGACAAAAATTGCCCAATATTAACGTGTCACAAAAATAAAAATGTCAATGCAAAATGACCAAGGGACTGTTAAAATCTTGTAAGAAGAAAAACAAGTTATATAGAGATTTTGTCAGATTTCCAACTAAACTCAAAGAGATGAAATACAAGGTGTATAAAAATAAATTGACAACATTATTAAGACAAGCTAAGAAAGATTACTACAATTTAAAGTTGCGAGAGAGCAGTGATGATATGAAAAGAACGTGGAACATTTTGAATAGTATTGTAAGACCTAATAATACTCATTGTCTTGAAAAACAGTTTTTTAAGGGAGAAACAACCTTGACGGAAAAAAATAAAGTGGTGAATGAATTTAATTCCTTCTTTGTAAATATAGGGCCAAGTTTGGCTTCTTCCATTAAGACAAATGATATTCAGGGTAGGCAGGGTGGTAGTAGAATTTCACAGTCAATGTTTCTTGGAGATATAAGTGAACATGAAATTTTAAATATAGTAAGGAAAAGCAAAACTAAAACATCTGTTGATAGTGATGGAATTGATATGATGATTATAAAAAAAACTATTGACTTTATTATTAAACCATTTACTTACATTTGTAATTTGTCAGTCCAGAGTGGCATATTTCCAGAAAAAATGAAATTAGCAAAAGTTATTCCAATATTTAAAAATGGTGATAGACATAGTTTTGACAATTATAGACCGATCTCAGTGCTCCCTCAGTTTTCTAAAGTGCTTGAAAAATGGTTTGTCCAAAAATTGGATGGTTATATTGAAAAGAATAACTTATTGAGTGAGAGTCAATATGGCTTTAGAGCAAATAAATCTATATCCCTTGCATTATTAGAACTAAACAAAGAACTTACAGAAGCAATTGAAAGGAAACAATATACAGTGGGGATGTTTATTGATTTAAGGAAAGCCTTTGATACAATCGACCACACTTTATTGCTTTCCAAGTTAGTCAGAGTCAGAGAGTCAGAGAGTATTTATTGTCATTTGCACCGCATGTGGTACATGAGATGAAAACGAGATTATGTACACGAGGTCCCAGTTACATCCAACAACAATGAAAGAGAAAAACAGTAATAACATCTAGAACTAACTAAGAAAAGCATCAACTAGTAATACACTAAGCCTAATATAGTGGGAATAAACAGCAGCACGAACATGAGTTTGTATGAGCAGATGGTCACAGATGAATACAGCAACAAGAAAACAGATCAGCATCAGCATGATGTGATATTTTGCAGTGTTTATTTTTTATTTTATTTTTTTATTTATTCATGAGTCTAACAGCCTCAGGGTAGAAGCTGTTCCTCAGTCTAGTGGTTCTACATTTGATGCTCCTCAACCTCCGTCCTGAGGGGAGTGGGGCAAAGAGTGAGTGTGCTGGGTGAGTGAGGTCTTTCATGATGCAGGTGGCTCTTTTCCTGCATCTGGAGGTGTAAATGTCTGTGATGGTGGGGAGACTGACTCCAACAGACTTCTGTGCAGCCTTCACCACTCTCTGCAGAGCTTTCCTCTCTTCAACTGTGCAGCCTCCATGCCACACGTTGATGCTGGAGCACAGGATGCTCTCCACTGCACACCTGTAGAAGGAGGTGAGAACTGGGCTGCTCAGACCAGCTCGTCTCAGCCGTCTGAGGAAGTAGAGTCTCTGATGACCTTGCAAGATTGCAAGTTGCAAGATTATGGGATAATAGGGATAGTTCATAACTGGTTGAGTAGTTATTTGACTAACCGAAAACAATTTGTACAGCTAGGAAATGTAAAATCAGATCTTCAAAATATAAAATGTGGAGTCCCCCAAGGTTCAGTGCTAGGACCAAAGCTTTTTCTTTTGTACATCAATGACATTTGTGAAGTGTCTAAAAAGTTACAAATCATCCTGTTCGCAGATGATACAAATTTATTTTGTTCTGGGAATGACTTAAAACCCATTATAGAATGTATGACTTGTGAGATGTCTAAACTTAATGAATGGTTTAAATACAACAAATTATCAATAAACTGGAATAAAACAAAATTCATGATTTTTGGTAACAGAAAAATAGATGATTCTATTGTAATGTCTGTAGATAATAATCAAGTTGAACGAGTACATGAAGTTAAATTTTTAGGTGTTGTTTTAGATCATAAACTCAACTGGAAATCTCATATAAAATACATAAAATTAAAACTATGCAAAAGTATTGGACTTCTAAATAAAGTAAAACATGTTTTAGAGCTGTCAACTCTACAGACATTATATTATTCATTTGTTTTTCCATATCTGACATACTGTATAGAGGTTTGGGGCAACACATATAAAACCAACACTAAACCGTTATCTGTCATACAAAAGAAAGTTATGAGAATTATTCATAAAGTGGACATCAGAGAACACACAAATAAATTGTTTATTCAATCAAATATCTTGAAACTAAAGGATCTGGTTGATTTAAAAATGTTATTGATTATGTTTAAAGCTAGAAAGAGATTATTGCCATTTAATTTACAAAAGTTTTTTGTCTTAAACTCTTGTGATAGAACTAACAGAAGGAAGTATGATTTCAAAAGTAAAACTGTGCGTACTACTTTAAAACAAATGTGCATTTCGGTGCATGGAGTAAAACTATGGAACAGTTTGGATGATGAGTTTAAAAATTGCACTACAATAATCCAATTCAAGAAACAGTATAAAAAAAGAATGGTTAACTCTTACATATTGAGTTGTTAATGGGAACAGTGGTATATTGTTATGTATGTTATTGTTTAAATATTGTTTGCAACTTGTTTTGTTAATTTAATGTTTACGGCCATGACATTTTTGTAATTATTGAGAAAGGGGGCAGGTCTATACAAGATTTTCTTCTTCCTGCTCCCTCTTCACTCGTGTAAATGTGTTGTCAGATAATGAGTTTGTAAAATGATGATTTTTTTAATCGAGTGAATAAATTGATTGATTGATTGATTGATTGATTGATTGATTGATTGATTGAAATAAATAAACTTTTTCATAATATTCTAATTTTATGACAGCACCTGTATGTGAATGTCTTGGATGAAGCTGATCATATGCTGAAGTAAACTAATACTGTTAACAGTGAACCACATTAGTGACGTGCGCAAATATAAACTAGATGTGACAAGGCCAAGTGAACAAAGGAACGGGGGGAAAAAAAGAGTCTGAATGAAGCCAGGAGGTCTGGACAGAGGAACCAGGCACACCCAAAGAAACAAGGTGAGACATTTCAGATGTCCAGCCCAGGGACTGTCCAGGTGAGTCAGGCAGACCAGCAGGATTGGTTGGTGGGATGCGCTTCACAACTGGAGCATGAGCTGGAGGGGAGTCCTTCTTATAGACTCCCTTTGTGTCTGGAGGTGACTTTTGAGGTAGGTCAGCACTGACCCCATTTCCGACAGGAAGTGTACCTGTAGTTGTCTGAGTCAGATTATCCCAGATCCCCTCACAGACAGAAAGAAGAGCTGGGTAAGTGGGGTTCATCAAAAATGCCTTGGTATCTTGGCATGGCTGTTGAGAGCCACTGGCCCTGAAATCCACTCAGACAGGAACTGGAAGGCATCCCCTCACATGAGTTTGGGTAGCTGTACTGTCTGGCGCCTCCTTAAGCCCCCAGTATAGTTCCATATACGTCCATTCGTGCGTACTGTATGCAGAGGGTTCAGACATCATACTGGAGTATCCACCCTGCAGCTGCAGCGCAGCTCCACAGACAAGGAGCGTTTACCTATGGGACAATTGAGGTCGCGGATTGGTCATTTGCTGACAGGCCTTCTGAATTGATTGACAGGTGGAGAAAAAAGTGCTGGCAGTCGCGGCAGCGTGTTCTGTGTTTATATGTTGTTAGTAAAAAGTTCCACAAAACAAACAGGGAGTGCTGGTCCTGCAGCCCACACATCAGACCAGCCCGCTAGGAAATCTCCAGAACCTCCCGCAGCCACGCTGGACCTGAGTTTAATTCGCTCGTGACAAATTTGTTCATTTCTCATCATTTCAGTCATGGCGTCAACGGAGGAGGAAACGACCACTTGGCTTTTGGCAAAAAACAAAAGAAAAGGCAAGATCAGGGAGGAAGAAGAGGAATTTAACACATTGGTGTCACATGCAAAACAGTCCGGCACCTGGCAGTTTATTGTGCGACACCACGTTTGCGTACGCGGTCGTAAAAATTTAGCTTTGCACGTACATGCCCTGTGGGGGTACGCTTGTATCTCTGCGTTTGTACGTACGTACCTCTGTGTATGGACGTACGCGGGAGTATACTGGGGGCTTTTAACAGAGCAGCAGGAGCACTTTCTGGTTTATGGCAGTTGCTGGATGTTGGGCTGGATCCCCTCATCAGCATGACATGGCAGATTCAAGCATTTCTGAATCCCCTCAATGTCTGGTGCAGGAGGAGAGGCTTCCGTCTGGAGCCACCTCTCTACAACAGCAACAGTTTCCATGTGGAGTCACTAAGTGGCAGAACCAGGATTTGGTGGAGACAACTTGGCTTGTAGCCCCTTGGCAACATGAAGGGGATTTAACAGGATTCTCTTGAAGATTTTTGTAAAATCCTGAGTTGTGTGGTGGGACCCTCAATAGGCCAGAAAGGGGTCAGCCTGGGCCCTTAGAGATTGGAGCAGGAACCAACTGCAAGGCCACTTGCCCGACCTTTTAGATGGCTGACCCTGATGAGTCAAGGACTCCTGGATGACTGGATAAGGTGAAGTCCTGGATCCAACTGAACCTGTTTGATGACAGAAGCTGACAGAGATGAGTTGGTCTTTAGTTTAGACTTTAGTTGTTGACCTCAACCATCTTGACATTGGGTGCAGAACCATGGCATGTGTCCAGCAAAACCTCTTGAACAAGTGATGCTGAAAGAGAATAGTCAGCCTTTTCTAGTCTGTTGGAACCCCAGGAACGGGATTAGGATGAGAGAAATCTGGTGGGATACCCTCAGTGACAAGTTTAGCACTAGGAGTCCAGCAGAACCATCTCAGCAGCTGGCATTTCATTTGACAATGGAGACTGGCTCTCCAGAACCCCCTCAGTGGCTGGAGTTTTGTGCTTTTGGATTGTGGTTGTGACAGCTTGATAGTCCGGTGCTCGGGCCCCATCAGTGGACTCCTGGTCAGACACTATAGCAGAGTCTTGGGCAGGGAAAGACACTGAGCTTTGGTTATGTAGGTCGAGGTGACGTTGTTGACACCAGAAGAGTGGTATAGAAGAAATGATGGAGTGATGAGGGTGGAGCTGGACATGGTGTGGGACTCAGATGTAAGGCTGGATGTGGTCCTAGGTTCAGGCTCAGCTGGGGCTAAGGCTCCTTTCTGGAACAAACAGTGACTTTGTCCAACAATCAATCATGTGCCTCCTCATATAACTCAGCCCCAGGGGGCATGAAGAAAGATTTTGGCCTAGCCTAAATTAACTCTTCTACGTTTTCATAAAGCGTAATTTAAACCAATTTGAATGCATATTTTATGTAGTGTAGTGGATCAGATCTGATGTTGTTATGCTGAGCACACAAACACTAGTTTATTTTAAATAAAATAATATTTAAAATAAACAGGAAATCCATTTTCACTACTGAAAACTGTCAAAATGTAGCAAGACAGTTTCACTCAAGCTGCAATACATATTTTAAAGGCATGATGGAACAGCATCCTGGGATCATTTTAGTGTGAATATTGCATTTATTTCAAATCTTTTAAAAAGCGTTTGAGTAAGTAAAACAAAAATCATGCTTGGGTTAGTTAGTAACTGTTGTTAAAAAAATAAGTTATATTTAAAGTTAACACTGCAAGAGGGCATTTAACTTGTACAATTCATTTAAGGGTAAAACCTGAAAGAAGGTACCTATGAATAAAAATACTTATTACACGGTGAAACACTTAATCAAGATAGCTGGTTAGTTTGATTGACTCAGTGCTACATTAAAAGTGAAGATTTATCTACACACATTAAAATAAGAACTGTCTTATTGATTTTCACAAAAAATCAAAACAAAGATGGAAGTTCAAGAAGGTGCGCATCCAAAGCTCATACAGTATGTGCCTCTAGTAGACTCATACAACAAGGGGTCCCAAGAGGAGCCCCGAAGCCGAGGACCTGCTCCCCCTGCACCTGGCACAGAGAGAAAATCTTTCGCATTGTGTGGTGACTACTTAGCTGCCCGGAATGTCTTGCATAGAAAAGATGAACATCCATTGCTGTTCTATGACAGAATTTTCAAGGTGTATTCAGGTGACATAAAGGAACCGGGCCTGGAAGAGCAGACGCTTTTCAAATCTGTTTTCAGAAATAATCTAATCTCTGATATTAGATTCAAGTTGCCATGGTGCACCTGGCGTCAATTAGAAGTAACATCTTTGGGTGAAATAAAACAGTATGATGTAAATCTAAAAAAGCTAAGTCTGGTCCTCTGGACATTCAAAAAAACAACACAACAAAGCAAAAAAAAAATTGTAGAAACGTTTCGTCTTTCGTCCGAAAGACTTCCTCAGTCTGAGGTGCTGGGTTTAGCTCAGTCTTATAAATAGCACCCTCTCACAGTGTTACACAACCAGTTGGCTGATGACAGCCGAAACCAGCTGCTCACATGATCAGCTTGGCATCAGCCAACTGGTTGTGTGTAACACTGTGAGAGGTGCTATTTATAAGACTGAGCTGAACCCAGCACCTCAGACTGAGGAAGTCTTTCGGACAAAAGACGAAACTTTTCTACAATTTTTTTGCTTTGTTGTGTTTTTTTTTTTTTGAATGTCCAGAGGACCAGACTTAGCTTTTTTAGATTTTTCTACCTGGATTATTGAGCAGCATCAGGGTAGTATGATGTAAATGTTTTTGAGGCTCACATGCAAAGCAAAACACCCTCTGAGGTGTGCCTAGGTCAAAAGGTTGTATCCCAATCGCTAAAAATAGAAGAGGTTCTCTCTCCTATTGCTGGGTTGCAATCACGTGACCCGGAAGTGGCGCGAAATTCAGATGCGGGGCAGGAAGTGATTTTCCCCAGTTCAAAACACAGCAGAATGGATTACAGCAAGTATGCCAAAGCCCTAAATAAACTGGCGAGGACGAGTTTTGGGTTAACCATTTAGGATCAAAAGAAGCTTTAAATGGTTGTCGACTTGTTTCTGCCCGGGTGAGTAGTGAGATGTATTATTTATTTAGTAATTAGCCTATGCTAACTACGCTATCGCTAATGCTAACAACAAGTTTAGTTAGCCCCCTGTTATTTCTATGTGCGTGGATCTACTTAAAAATAATATATTTAGCTTCTGTAAAGCCAAATTCGTGCTGGAGTTGTATGTGTTAACGTTGAGTCATATGCATTTCTACACTGTAGGTCAGAGATCTACAGTAACTCCATTAAAAAGGTAAGTTAATGTACTGAAAATATTATGATTTTTTTTGTTTTGATAATACAGTATCATCAAGGTGATCGTATCTTCTTTGTAACTTCAGATACTAGCTGGTTAAACTCAAGGTGGCCATACATGGGAGCCTCACCAGATGGAGTCGTTTCATGTGACTGTCATGGAGCCAGGGTGTGTGAAATCAAGGTAAAATTTATTTCTCAAAAGGTTTGGACTACTGCACTGCAGACTTAGCTTTTTTAGATTTTTCTACCTGGATTATTGAGCATGCATTAGGGTACTGCACTGCAGACTTTGCGCACCTCACAGTATGAATGTTACAACTATAATTTTTTACTCAAATCTTTGTTGTTTGCATATTTCACAGCATGTAGCCGTAGTTTTGGGGATGGTCTTGCAGTTTGTGGGATGTTGCCTTGTTTCCAGTTAAAAAATGTGTGACCTTTCCATCACCTTTTAAAACTTAGTCCAGATTAATACATTCTTACCTGTGGAACACACCTGGTTGACAGAGACATAAATATAGTCTCATTTTCTAACATTGGTGTTGGATAGTGAAATGAGTGAAACACAATCTTTAAAAACGTATCATATTGAAATGTTTTGGAGACTACCGTATTTATTTTTTATGTCTAAGTTTCATTGTCTTGTCCTTCAGTGCCCACAGAGCAAACAGCATGAAGTCGGTCTGAGGATGTGTGCTGGACAGCCTGGTTTTTGTCTCGTCGTCTCGTCAAGGTTGGAGATTCTGTACAACTGGATAGGAACCATCCTTATTACCATCAGCTCCAGGATCAGATTCACATTGTGGATGTACAATATTGTGATTTTGTAGTATGGAGTGAAAATGATATTTATGTGGAAAGAATTCTGCCAGATGACCAGCTGTGGGAAACAGCAGTTCCCAAAATTCAGCACTATTTTACACATTGCATCCTACCTGAAATCCTGGGACAGAAATCCACACGTGACTAACCAATCTAAGAATCAAGAATGTTATTTGGAGTAGTTGATGAAAGGAGTTTGAAAAGTTTATACAAATTTAAACAGTTGCTCTTTTTTTCCCCAAAAACATTTGTCACTACCATAACATGTTTCAGCTACACCTGTAGCAAGCACTCTGCAGAAGGGTCATGTGATGTTGTTACATGTCATGACAGCTGTTTTTTATTTACAATAATCTTAATTGAAAAGTTAAGTATGTTAAATCAAATGATATATTTAAATCAATATGAGATTAGCTTGTGAATTTCAAAGGTGTTCTAATATGTTAAATAACAGCACATACAAATGTCATATGTCACAAATGTTGCAAAATGAGTCTACTTCAGAAAAATGTTTTTATTTCAATAGCAAAACTCATGTCATTTTAACTGACCAATATTCACAAAGATTGGTTATGGAGTTCATTGAATAAATTAAAAATATTCAACCTTATTGGGTAAATTTTTTTTTTGTCTTCATGAACAATTAACATGTACAAATATGGTCTGTAACAGTATTAGTGATTTAATTTACTTTTGATTTACTTTAAATGATAAATACATGTATAATCATTTAAACTTAAAATATTTATATAAATATAGTTGATTGAATTACTTGTCGCTCAGGCCACTATTAAGAATTGTAATCTTTCATGGAGAACATGAATCGTTCTAAAACAAATTCGAGACACAGTGGCTTTTGACACATTAAATCTATAGGCAAGGTCTTGAAGCTGCAGATGTAATCTGAGATGCATAAGTATCATAATAAATTGCTCAAATTTGGAGAGTGCTGACAGTGATGACATGCTGATGTATAAGGTTCACAGAGCTGAAAAATTTGCATCAAAACTAAAAAGTTGGGCAGTCCCGTATAAAACTTTGTTTTATCGTTGTTCTGGAAGGTTTCAGGAGTAAATTTAGTCACTGAGACTTTTTCCTTAAGGTCGCAGATCTCAGTTGTGTAGCCTTTCACTGCATCCTCCAGCTTTGTGAGGTCAA
>JBBPBX010004391.1:58851-77021 GCA_038048925.1 Garcialebias charrua | reverse complement strand
TAGCGCCCCCGAGGCTGTTTGGAAAAAGTCAAACCGAAACAATTTAAATTCAGCAGATTTGACCATTTCGTGAATTGATTAAGGAACGGTTAAGCTCGGGAACCCTTGTGCTATAACGTCAGCTAAGAAATATATTTTTTCTCAGCAAAGAAATAATAGTTTTTACCGTTTTAATCTTGTAAAGTCCTTCCGTGCTGACGCTTCTGTGGCCGCCATTTTAAGCAGGGCAAACGAGGCGCTGACGCGTCGCGTAGCGGTGACGCATAATAGATGTGTATTAAACACTGAAGCGTATTATGTACAGTTTTTTCTGGTTTATTGGCAATAATTGGTCAAAGCGTATTATACACGGGAGCGTATTAAAGACCGACGAATACGGTACGTCACAGATGTTGCATTCGCGTGTAATCGGATTTCCCGTGAATAAACACGGCGCAAAGTTTAAAATCACTTTTAAAGCAAAATTAAATTGATTTATCATTTTGTTTGCAAAAACGAACATATTTAAAATATATATATTTTGAGCAATTTTATGCATAGTAAAAAAATCATGTCAGCCACACTTTAAGACAAGTCAATCTCAGGATGACACAACTGCATCACGTTCCTTTTCAACTGCGGATGTTTCTACTTATTTACAAGTTTTCTTGCAAGTAGGCCTCGCCGTCTACAAAGAGTGGTGATTTACAGTGAATTTCTCTCATCTTCTGGTCGAACAGGACCTTCATCTCCCTCTGCAGGGTGCCCTCTCGTTGCTCTGGCCCAGCTGGCCCGCAGGCAGGAACAAACTCCAGGCTGTCGGTGCTGCCGTCGTTGGAGCTGGACGTGTCTGACAGGCAGAGGCCGTTGGGGATGCGCCTCACCTGCTTGCTGTAAGTCTGTTCTTGCTGCGTCTGCCAGTGGAAAGCAGGCTTGCGAGTCACCGCTGGCGTCTGCGGAGAGGTTGTCTGTTTTCTGGGGACACTGCGTGTGTGTGCTTTGGTCCGTATTGGGGTGGAAGGTAAAATGTGAAGAGGAGCCTCTAATGTCCGTCTGACTCTGGCGGGAGATGATGGGGGGATAAGTGTTGAGAGACTGGGTTCAACGTGTAGGAACTGAGGGATGTGAGGAGGGGCATCGAAGGTCCATCCCACCCTGGCAGGGGACGATGCGGGGATGAGCATCAAGAGTTTGGCTTCAGACGGTGGAACAAGCTGAGACTGGGGGACAGAATCTGTGCAGCGCTGAGCTTCTGGCGTTGGCCCAGATTCACTGAAAATGTCTTCATCTGCTTCCTCTGGTATCTCGACCTGCTCCAGTTTCAATCCTTTTCCCATCTGCATCTCAGTACAGTTCGACTCTGAAGGTTCATTTTCCTCTTTTTGCTCCGTTTGATTCTGGCCATCAGGAGCTGGATTCTCAGGATGAGAAAGCTGAGAAGGGGTGTCGGGGTCAAAGCTGTCCTCTTTCACACAGGGAGCTGTCCCGCCGTGGTTTGAGTCGGTGGAAGACATCCGGCTAAAGAAGCCTCTCCTCGTCTCTGGCGGTTCATGAATCTTAACTCGGTGAGCTCGCCTCACTGGCTCACTCATGGCTCCTTTGTGAATGACAGCCCTGATCGCTGGCCATTGCGCCACCGAAGACATTTCCCCAGTCCTACTGTCCTGTGAGACGGTGTCCAAATCCTTGTGGAAGAAAAGGGGACGCCCATCCTCTGAGGACTGGACAGAGACGTCTAGTGATGGATGCCTTTGGTTGCTCTTCATATGCTTCTGAGCTGCTTTTTGGATATGTTTTCTGGCTGCTTGCATAGCATTAGCAGGTTTCATCTGTTTTTACAAACAAAACAACAACAACAACAAAAAACATAATAAGCTACTTAATATTTTTTTAACAAAATGTCAATTTAAAACACTGTACCTTTCCTGGTAAATCATTGATAGCAACATGAACAAAAATAGATGCTTCTGTCATTCCATCCAGGTATACATGTCGATAACCTGTGAAAGCAAATCAAACAAACTGGTTAATGTTTCTGTTCTCTTCAGATAGACACTGACAATTTTATCTTAATCAGAGCGCTGACAAATCATTCGTTGGCAAACATGCTTTTTGTTTTGTAGACTTATGTTAATTGGTAACATTTAATTAGTTCTAGGTGATTCTCAACAAGTGGCACACCATTATATAAAAGGCTTTGAGACAGATATTTTTGAGTTTGCTATGGTCAATTAGCTGTGGCGGTCATCTTAAATTAGGTTGACTTCAAGAGACACATTCAACAATTAATTTACAAGAGTTTCAATAAAAACCTATCCAGAAATTCATGAGATCTTTTGCTAACAGACACACACTTACACAGGCAATTACTGTATCTTGATTGCCTGCTCTTCATAGAATGATAATAAAATGTTTCTGTAAGTTTTGTCTGTTTTATCCTAGTCCGGTGTTTGAAAAGATTCAAATAAAGGAAATACTATGTGTATTTGTGGAAAAAAATAATTGTCTTTCATCACAATATAAAGGACAATTTGATCTTTTGTCCAATTCTGGAGAGGTTACCATCAAACCTGCCTGGCATCATGCTGGTGAAAGCCACAGTCCTCTGCCCAATGAAGTCTCGTCCAATAGGATCGTGATCCCACACCTGGAACCTCACGAGGGTGATGTGAGGCATTTGAATGTTGAAGACAAGGGTCTCCTCCCACATGGGGTTAAAACCTAGATGACAGAAATGTACAAATAATAATAATAATCTAAATAAAGCATTAACCCTTGCTATGACATCATTTTAAAAATTCTCAGGTTTCTGCACACACCATTGTCATCCACAACTCGGGTCTGCTGCTTGGAACAATCAACAGGCAGACCAATGATCTCAACTTCAACAAAGGGATCAATGATCTAAAAGCACATTAAGACAAAGGGGGAAAAGGCAGACATTTAGACATAAAACCTTTCTTTTAAAACTAAAATTTGGTATTTACTATAAAGGTTGTTACCTCCCCTCTGTCTCCAAACATGGAGTCTTTGGGTTTGGGAAGCTGTTGTCCACTGATGATCTTTAGCACCAGTTGAGTTTTTCTGTGTCCTGGTAGAGGAACCTCCTGCACTGGGTTAAAGGCACCTGCAAAGAATAAATAGTTTTTACTATTCATTCTGCTTAAAGGCTTAGTCATTTATGCTGCAGTCTGCATACCTTTAACCATGCACTTGGGCCTCAGAATGTACCCACAGTTCCCATTGCTTGCGAACTTGGCTCGGTACAATTCAAGCATAGGACCTTCTGTTTGGTAATTCATTGCAACTAAAACAAAACGGCAACACTTAGTCAAATGGCGCAATGAAACTCTGATGGTGATATATCAGGTCTATTTTAAGTGCACATGTGATAGTCTGTTACCCATATGGCATCCTGCATTCCAATACGTCTGTGGGTTGAAGTTGCTCGAGTCCACTCTGAAGTTTGACGGGTAGACTCTCAGGAGCTGGCGCTGGTTCAAAAGCACCAACTCGCCTGGTTTTAGCTGTAAAATCTGGTTCATTACGGCCTCATTTAGAGACGACACCTGCCAGCTGCTTGCAAATCCTGCCAGAAAGAGAACCGTGATTGCATAGCACCCATGACCTTAGCAGAAAACTGCTACTCCAGTGACTTTAGGCTTTACCTTGTGTTTCTATCTCATGTACATGAACAGACTTTGTGTACTTGACCAGGTCAGACAGAGCTCTAGACAATCTCATTGTTTTCCTTTTTCTAAAGGCAGAGTTGTAAAATGTGACTTCAGATATGTATTCGTTAGATGAATAACATGTCCGCTTCAATAATTGGTTTTACTTGGGATGGTAAACAATCTGAGTTCTCTCCCGGCTGCTGTTGTGGTCCGATTCACCGTCCGACAAGGCCTTGTTCTTCACCTGCGCTTTCCTTTTTCTCTGAAAAGTATCAAAGAAAACTGTGTGACAAATTTGCTTCGCTTGACTTTTTATTAAATGTAATATTAAACACAATATAAAACAAATCAGCTGAACCTTTCTTTTGAAACTCCTCATAATGGATCTGCCAAATCGTCTCTTCTTTTTGGGCGCCGTTATTGACACGACACTATTCCCATCCTGAAATAGCCAAAAAGGATTTGTCATCCATCCATCCATCCATCCATCCATCCATCCATCCATCCATCCATCTGTCTATCTATCTAGCCATCCATCCATCCACGAAAGAGAAATTGCCTGTAGGTTGTCGTCATCACTGTTCTCCTCTTCCTCATCTCCAGTGTCTTCATCAGACACATCACCCTCCTCTGCATCAGGATCAAGATTTGCCGGCAGTTTCTTTCCCTGAAAACCAAGAATCAATTGTTATAAATGTCTTTCATCTTCGTGCACCTCTGGCTGTGCTGTTCTTTGTATTTGAACAACTACGGCACTTTTTCCTGAATATCGATGGGCCGTGGTTATTGAGGAGGAAACGCTTCACCTTGACTAAAATCTTCCCCTTCAGGATCTCAGGTGAAGGCAGCTTCTTGCTTTCATGCACATCAACACTGGACAGGTCCAGTTTGTCCTGCAGCACCTCTTTCAGATACTCAGCCATCTTTTTCTGCTGAGGTACAGTGCAGTGGTTCTCTATAGACAAGATCACTGGGTACCTGGAAATGAGCCAGCGCGACTGAGACTTTTAATCGGGCTTGACAGAACATTTATCAGTGTCAGGACACAAAAAGCACTCACTGTGACTTTGTGAAGGCATATTTGTTTATTGTTTCAACGACGTCTTTGAAGAGAATTTTGGACGTCAACGTGTAGCCATGATGGATGATGGGTTCTCCATCTGGTCCATCCCAGCAGTCCACTGAAAGAAAACGGATACCAAAAGAAATGTGGACCTGTCTCCAACATCATTTGATAACGATTGCTTCAGTTTTTACAGGTTCTTACCCTCCACACAGCGACAGCCTGCCTGCAGAACATAAGCATACATTTCCACCCGCGACTGAGAGAGCAGCTGGTCTCCACTCAGGTAGGTGTTGTGAGACGTGGCAATAAAGTAATTACAGAGAGGCTGCGTCATGTCCTGGTTGACCTGGTTGTGCTCAGGGTTGAAGATATCACCAGCAGGACTTCGCATGTAGTTGGTGAAGCCTGAAGAAAAAAAAAAAATACATTTTTATGTGCACATTCATATCACCTTCAGTTTGAATGACGTGATGCTTTTGATTTCCTCTTGTCACGTTAGAAAAGTCCACATACCGTCAATGCCTAGTACCATGTGTTGAAGGTTCTTAGGACATGGCTCAAATTTAGCAATGATGTCAACTAGATGTTCCCTGGTCACACCTCGCATCTACAAAGGAATCAAAACTGACTGTTTGCATCTTCTTAACCAATATTTATCACATTTGTAACACGTGCCAACACCAAAATACTTTACTATAAACCGTCCCCTACAAATGCAGCTAAATGCAAAAGTGAGTCATCCTGATTACTTTATACTAAAGTTACATTTATTCAACATTTGAAGGTTTATATGTTTTAAGAGTGAAACATGCTGTACTGTTTCCAGCACCGTTCTGTAGCTTGTTTCGCCTCTGCAGCCTTTTGTGGGATGTGCCTCCTCAGCTGATGGGTTTAAATGTTGCGTTTGCAAACAGTACTGTTATTCTGAATGAACAATTTGAAATTAATAGAAAATATATGATGCAGTGGATTTTAAAGTGAGATGACTGAGACAGAAAGGTGCATTACATGTAATGTTAAAAATATGGAACAATTTCAAAATATTAAGCACCCCATCAACACAAGAACCCACCCAGAAAGTTCAGGCAGTCTCAAACATAATCCTTCAACCAGGGTCAACAAGAGCAGAAAACACTCAGAAAAAAGATCATCAATAGCATCTTTAAAAATATAATTGAACACAAATCAAATGCATAGATTTTTTTTAATACCCCGAAGCAACAGCTCAACGTGTGTTCTGCTACGTTTGTACCTTCTGTTCATTTTCCAGAAAACGTGCAAGGTCGTGCAGATCCAGTACTTCTTTCTGATTACTGTAGGAGATCATGATCAGGTAGAGGTCTCTGCGGGTGGAAATCATCTTATAGAAGGAGCAGAATTCATCAAAGGTCAGAGAGCCCTGGATCTCATCTGTGTCTGCTTCCTGCAGATAGTGACAAAATTAATTTTACAAACTGGGTTTATGTCCAGTCAGAGATTGAAATTATTCACTCAGGTAAAGGAAAAGTGTGTGATTTAAAGATTATCTCTATTTTATCAACAAACTACAGCTCGTTCACAGATATGGTCATCAGAATGGAGCCAGTGAGCTACTAATGGAATAATACTGTGCAACTAAAGCCATCTGTGGTGGCCATATGGTTTTCCTGTGGTACCCTGCACTGATCTGCCAAGTAACAGGGTCTGTCTGCACTGACACCTTTTAATCCGTCTGCTCCTAAATATTCTACAGAAATCCTGCTCATAAAATCTCTAGGGAATTTAAACCTTTTTTTAATGTATTTTTCTTTTACATTTTTAACATTTTACTTTGTTGTGATATTCTAGGGAAATTACAGAAAGCATCGTCTCACTTTTACAAAAGCCAAAGGGAGAGTGTTAGGCGTGAGCTATAGCAATTAACTCTTGTTTTATTGGAGTTATTTTAAATTGACATTTTTAGTCTTTAATTTTTATTTTTGACACACATTTTGTGCGCAGATATATTTTGACTTTCATGCATAATGTTTTACATTGCAGAGCTGACTTCTTGTTTTCTGCGATTTCCCGCTCTTTTCTTCTAAGGCCAAAGGGAGAGTGTTAGCAGTGAGCTAACTATTGGCTCTTGTTTAATTGGAGCGATTTAAATTGACATTTTTAGTCCTTACTTCTTTATTTTTGACACACATTTTGTGCTCAAAATATATTTTGACTTTCATGCATAACTTTTTACACTGCAGAGTTGACTTCTTGTTTTCTACGATTTCCCGCTCTTTTCTCCTAAGGCATAAGGGAGAGTGTTAGCGGTGAGCTAACTATTAGCTCTTGTTTCATTGGAGTTATTTGAAATTGACATTTTTAGTCTTTAATTTTTATTTTCAACACACATTTTGTGCTCAAGAATATTTTGACTTTCACACATAATTTTTTACACTGCAGAGCTGACTTCTTGTTTTCTGCGATTTCCCGCTCTTTTCTCCTAAGGCCAAAGGGAGAATGTTAGCAATGAGCTAACTATTGGCTCTTGTTTAATTGGAGCAATTTAAATTGACATTTTTAGTCTTTACTTCTTTATTTTTGACACACATTTTGTGCTCAAATATATTTTGACTTTCATGCGTAATTTTTTACACTGCGTTTTCTGCGATTTCCCGCTATTTTCTCCTAAGGCCTAAGGGAGAGTGTTAGCAGTGAGCTAACTATTAGCTCTTGTTTCATTGGAGTTATTTTAAATTGACATTTTTAGTCTTTAATTTTTATTTTCGACACACATTTTGTGCTCAAGAATATTTTGACTTTCACACATAATTCTTACACTGCAGAGCTGACTTCTTGTTTTCTGCGATTTCCCGCTCTTTTCTCCTAAGGCCAAAGGGAGAATGTTAGCAGTGAGCTAACTATTGTCTCTTGTTTAATTGGAGTAATTTAAATTGACATTTTTAGTCTTTACTTCTTTATTTTTGACACACATTTTGTGCTCAAATATATTTTGACTTTCATGCATATTTTTTACACTGCAGAGTTGACCTTGTTTTCTGTGATTTCCTGCTTTTTTCTCCTAAATGCATAACCATTAAGTTGAGTGTAATTCCTTTTCAACTTTAAATACAAATGTTTTGAACTGTTCCAATATGTTTCTTGGAGGATTAATTGATACTATAAACATTAGCATGTGCATCTTACAGATAGGCAGCAAATATAAAATTAGCATTTTAGCATGCCAAACACAAGCATATTAGCATGTTAAATGTTAGCGTTTAATTCAAGGATTTGAGGTAATCATTCTTATTTTGCTAATGCTTTGCAATGTTGTTGCAAAATCTTGAACTTGAAGCTTGTTTGTTGTGTAGCATCTACGTTGTGCTGAAGAAGAACCTAAAAGTTAGCATTACTAAGTTATGTTGCTGGTTGAACTTTGGTTACATTAGCAAGGTAAAATATTCATGAAATCTGTGGCGGCTTGCAGAATTATAGTTGTAGATATAAGGCCTTACTTGAAACATGTCTCTGACTTTCTGTTTGGGTAAATTCACATTGAGTTTGTGGAGAAGCTGGTGAACTTCTCCAATGCTCAAGGTTCCATCTCCATTTTTGTCAGCCTCGGAGAAAGTCTGCTGTAACCATGTGCAACTGCAGTTAAGGCTCAATCAAAAAGTTAATTAACTAATTATTTATCCTTTGAATCATGTGCAATGTTGTATAAAGGATATTGGTCACGGGTGCGCTGCCTGCGGGCCAAACTGTCTTCATCACTGATACCGGCCATGAGATACTTCAACCCAGTGATCCAGGTACGAGTATCTTCTGCGATGTTGGAGACCAGGTCCAGGGACTTCACACGATCTCCATAATAAATACTAAAGCAGCAGTTTGGGTTGAAGTGGTTTTCTGCATACCGTCTGAATATCTCTGACTTTTTTCCCTCACAGACTTCGTGGATGGAATCAATTGAAACTGAAAGAAGAACAGATAAAAGACATTCATGGCTATTTTGTGAAGAAAATAAAAAGTCGTGTATAAATTAGTGAACTGATTTGATTTTTATCAGACTCTGTTGTTACATCAGGAGAAAGGTGTTTTTCCACTCCCCCCCCACCAATCCCCCCATTTTCTTTGAATCACAAAATTTAAAATCCTCAAAAGGAGTGTGCAATTTTAATCACAAAATTTTAATTTTAATCACAATCTATCTTTACATGATCAGTGCTTCACAAATTTACTTTGTCAGTCAAACTGAAAACAAATTCAACCACAGTTCATAAACACTTTGGGTATTACATCATGTGTGGCTCTCGTACTTTTGGCCTTGTCATGCTTCTTGGAAGGCCGCCAGCGAATGCAGGTCTTGTGCTCGTCCAGGTAAAAGAATCGGACCAGTCCTTTCTTCTTGCCCTTCAGCTTGGTCATCTGGGTGCCGGTCTGCATGGTGCACATACACCTCTCCACTTTGTAACACAGAAAGACACATTATGTGTCCAGCTTATCAGAAACCCTGCATGACTACCACATCTATAGAATATAGTCACACAAAAACATAATTATGAAATACAGCCAAGGTTGAAACACTTGTGATGCAATTTGATCAAATATTCAAGATGAAAAGAGAGCATTTTTAATGTGGTGCCATGAGTTTTGTTTGAAAATGCTTTATAATAATTAAAAAGTAATGGATAGAGTTTGCGAACAGATGTTTATCTGAGCACTTGATTTTAAAATATATGGTGCATGCATAACATAGATTTAAATACAGTAGCTGTTTATGTATTACTATAAAAAGATCAATAACAACCTAAATAACTCTAAACACTACAAACAACCCAAGAAAGTTCAGACAGGTCATCTGGATGGTTTCTTTTTGATTTATTTATTTTTTAGTGTTGAGTCGTTTCGTCCTTCATCCAAAAGACTTCATCAGTCTGGGGAGCCACAAACAAACTCAGTCCCATAAGCAGCACAATCGGCCAACTAGTTTTCTGGTGATAAGATGGTTTTTGGGGCCCGCCCTCTCCCTCGCCAACTCTAAGTGATTCAAAGCATCAAAGTTCACGCTCAGTAAGCAGGTTAAAAAAAAAAGTTCAACACAGTTCAGTCAGATCATCTGGACTATTTTTTTTTTTTTTTTTAGATGTGTCATCCTTCATCCAAAGGACTTCATCAGAAAAAAGATGAGCTGACTGAACTGTGTTGGGGTTTTTGGATTTTTGAGCATGAACTTTGACTACAAACAACTTTTCTATCTGAAACAAACTCCACCAGAAGCAAACGACTTATTCAGATTGAATTTATTCATTTATTTTTATATGAACTATGAGGGGCCTCACAAGTAAAGCATGACATATTTCCTCACAGACCTTTGTCGAGCTGCTGTTTCTGTGTGCAGGTAACCTTTGTTTGTAATCTGAAGCTCAGGTTCATGTGATGCGACCTGGCACATCATTCAGGCTAATCCCACAGGATTGTCTACTGTCCATATGCTCGTTATCTGCTTCTCTGCTTTTCTCTTCTGTTGTCTGCACAACTGAACTCCTTCAGAGGACAAATGAATGTTCACAACACTCGGTCAAAATTCATCATTGTTTTCATCTGTATTTTAGATTTACAAGGACATTCCTGCTTTGTTTTACACCAGATTTTAAGCACTTCTGTCAAAAAAAAAAGGTGATACAGTATGTATTTCTGATGTTATTGTCTTACCCATCTGACC
Source organism: Garcialebias charrua (assembly GCA_038048925.1). Classification (NCBI taxonomy): domain Eukaryota; kingdom Metazoa; phylum Chordata; class Actinopteri; order Cyprinodontiformes; family Rivulidae; genus Garcialebias; species Garcialebias charrua. Next base: position 66,619 of record JBBPBX010004391.1, on the reverse strand, counting down.
CAGTCTCCATTTGGGCTGTGCAACCACACTGCCACCAATCCAGAAAAACTCCTCTGCCAGTCTGGAGATGGATGCTTTCTGCCAAAGTTTTGGAGAGCTCATGATGGAGTGGCTGGGTGAATTCAGGGGGTCTGAGCCCTGCATGGCCTCGCTGAGGCGGCGTTTAGTCAACGATGGGGAAAACATCCCTGATGGAATAGATCCCAACGACTGAAAGGTGGTCTTCTTTGGTGACATGGAGATCCGTGGTTCACTCAGCCCCTGAGACTGTGGTGCTATTGCAGGGCTCATGTTCCTCTCTGAACTTTTCATTTGGCTCCAGCGCTCCTGTCCCATCCACACAACGTGAGCCCAACTCCCACCTCACTCCGCTGGGCCCCTTCAGGGAACTTTCACAGTGCTTGTCTCAGTATTAGCATGTCCTTCTGTTGCCATCAAAGTCTTCTCACATCACATTTTCATCCTGAGGATCCATTCTCTATGTCCTCTTGAATCCAGTGAGGTGGCCTTGGGCTCTTCTTTCCATTTTGCTGTGCTCACAGGCTCTCGATGAGGAAGCATGCAACTTGTTTGAGTCACTAAATCTTCCTCAAGCTGTAATCCTACAGTGAGTCTTCAGCCTTGCTTTCATGGAGGGATTTTCTATGCCGCACCCAGTAAGCCTCTGAGGAGAAAGGCTGGAATGGGAAGTGTTTAATGTTAGTTTTACTACAGATGTGGGAGTTATATCCCTTACAAAATTACAAGAGGTCAACTGCATTTAATAAACTATCCCATGAAGGATGATTTAAGGTTGGACACATGGTTGTAAACAAGTTTCAAAGGTGTCCTAACACTGGAATCTGTCTCCCTCTAGAGTGCACAGTAAATCCTCACAGCTTTCAGATGGATCAAAAACGGTGGGAAGGAAAAACCAGTAAAAAAAAAAAGACATGAAATAATTGGATAATGTAACACCTCATTATGAGCAACTTAAAACAGTGTAACTTCTTCGGCACTTGGTCGGCGTTTGGAATTTTTTCCATTTTAAAAAAGTGTGGAGCGTCAGAATCAGGGCAGCAGATATTCAGCTGCTGATGTCTTTTCTTCAGCAAGAAGGGAGACCAAGCAATAGTTAATGAAGTTCACAAATGATTCAGTACAATGAAAGCAAAAGTTGATGTAACAATGTAAAACACGTCTCTTTACTTGTCGCAGCCGGTGCTTATTTTGATATGTTTGCTATGTTGGTGGTTTAATTTCACCTGAATTATCATGAGTTTGAGCTTTTTTTTTGTTATTTGATCATGTTCTTATTTTGTTTACTTGTACTATGATTGCCACTAGATGTCCTCCGCAGTTTTTGATGCTTGCTTCTCTCATGCCACCAGCATTTTGTGAGGGATCGCCCAGTTTGCTCCTGCAGCCACCTCCTGGCCCCAGCCTGTTCAGTCCCTCTGCTCCCACTCCTCTCCAGCCTAGCATTGTTGTGCTTTATGCTCAGTCCAGTTGTGTTCTCAGGTCTCCTTGAGTTAGCGTTCAATACAAAAACAACTGGACTTTATTTTGTATTGAACGCTTGTTCTGATTTTATCATGTCCTGGATGACTGAGAATCTTCACCAGCGTCTCCTTGAGTTGTTTGTGTTAGCTTTCAATGCCAGCCTTTTGTTTTGTTAAAAACATTCAAGTTTTATTTTCTTTGAGCTCGTGTTGTCTGCATTCGTGGGCCCAGCTTCAACAAATATGGACGTTCTTGGTTAGATCCTAATGTTTGATGATGCTACTCAAGTTCCTGTCTGCTGTTTTTGTTGCCTTTTGGTTTTATCAGCTGAAAGTTTGAGTTTTTTTTTTTTATCCACCTGTCTTTATTTTTCGCTTGTGTTTGTATCCTTAAAGGCAACTGCACTTTTTTTGTCTTTCAATCCAATGAACGTTTTCCAGTTCAAATTGCTTGTAGTTCGAAACTTCAAAACTCCAAAAGTTTTGTTTTTTGTGAGTTGAACTTGTGCAATTCATTCCCTGAGGGCTTTGGTTAGTCTTTCCCATTTCTCCATACAAGAGATGCACTGGTCATACATATGCTTGAATGTACAAATTGGAGTGAAACCAAGTTAAGATTAGACTCAGCTGTCTCTACTTCTTGAATACAATCATACTGTTTGAATATAGGCTTAATATTTTGGACAAAGATAATAAATGGTTCGAGAGAAGAGTGAAGGCCATCTTCAACCAACTGCAAATAAAGAGAGAAGGGCTCGAGTTTCAACTTTCCAGAACATACAAGGTTTTAGTTGCAGACATTTTCATTCTAATTCACACCTATCAGTGTCCTTGTGTCTTCTTGTAATTGATTTTATTTATTTGAGTCTGTTTATGTATGTTCAGCTTTTTCTAGTAGTTTCTAATGCGATTCTGCTTTTTCTAATGTGATTCTGTTTTTTCAAATGTGATTGTTTTTTCTAACGTGATTCTGCTTTTTCTAATGTGATCCCGTTTTTTCAAATGTAATTTTTTTTTTCAAATGTGATTCTGATTTTTCTAATGTGATTCCGGCCACTTCCGCTTAATGTAATTCTGTTTTTTCTGCGATTCTGCTTTTTCTAATGTGATTCGGATTTTTCTAATGTAATTGTTTTTTTCAAATGTAATTCTGTTTTTTTCAAATGTGATTCTGATTTTTCTAATGTGATTCCGGCCACTTCCGCTTAATGTAATTCTGTTTTTTCTAATGTGATTCGAGCCACTTCCGCTTTGGCTTAATGTAATTTTGTTTTTTCAAATGTTGTTGTGTTTTAGTTGCGTTTTTTCAAATGTAATTCCGTTTTTTCAAATGTTGTTCATTTACACCTTAGGGCCACCGTAGTTTCCCTTTAAGTTCAGTGTCGGTGTCCAAGCGCTTCCCAGCCATCATGCTCTGTTCGGCCGTGCTCCTTGGTTTTGTAAGTTTTGCTGCTACATTTTTGCATTTATTTAATAAATACCGGTATATATATATTTTTAATTTCACCCTCAAGCTTCCCAGAATCTGTCTGCACCCTGGGCTCTAAACAGTGACATCACTTCATGACCCTCAGGGAGGGAGTGGTACGCATGTGAGTTTAGGTTACAAAAAAAACCTCATCAGTTTGACTTAAGAAAGCTCTTTAGATAGGAGGCAAAACATCTATTAAAATAAAATGTCCACAAAAAGCTCTTACGCCATGTCCTAAATGGTTGCTAATCTACAAGAAAAACTGGCAACGCATTTTGTAGGTTTAAAATACAACAAACATGATCAGCACAAGCACAAAAAAACCTACTTATGTGTTCACGTTTCATACAAACGAAGAAACGAATTATTAAGCTTTTGTTGCTTTTCAGAAACCTTGCCACTCTAATCCAAAGATGTCTGTTGTCCTTGTGACGCTGTAAATAAAGCCAGGAACACAGATTAGGACTGATTTAGAATTTAATGGGTATCATACACATCTTATGAGGGGGCGGGGAGGGAGACAATAAAACAAGAGGCAAGTGAAAACCCGCTATCAAACCAAATACAACAGCATCAGCTAAAATAAAGGATACTGCTATTACGCTGTACTCAACAAATACTGAGCGTGGGCATCGTCGTGATCATCATCATAAGACATACGTGGTTTTTTTGTCTAATGTATATGAAAGCACCAAAAAAAGTTTGAATCGTGTGAAGATATAATTCTGTCTCGTAATGGAGCTGGGAGGGCAGAGAATAGTATTTTTTTTGGTCTGAAGTGTAAAATATATACTATAAATCATAAATTTATAATAAATCTAAAACAGAACTCGAGGGCTAGGTTATAATATTCTGTTGGTTTGTCAGAATTCAAAGTTCACAACCAGCGACAGTTTAGTCTCCCTGTCGTGGTAAATGCCCTGTGATTGCAGTGATACTCGGGGATCGGCAACAACGAAATTATTGTTTTGCAAATCCAAATACCGGTAGTCTACTTTTTGGTTTCAAGTACGAGCAAATAATAATAATATTCATAATAAAGATAACAGTAATAACGATACTACTACTACTACTACTACTACTACTACTACTCAGGATCATTTTAAGTCAGGAGTAAGCAAACATTATATCAACAAACATCTTATTTACATTATTACTGTATTTACATAGAGGATACTGAGGGAAGGGGATTTCATTTTCTCTTAATTGTTTATCTAAAAACTGTGACGGGGAATACGATGCACACTACTTGGTTCTGTCTTTAAAAAGTGCAATTCCTTTTTCTTTTTCTCCAAAGTAAAAAAATATATATCCATATATTGAATATTTGTAAAAATGTGTTCCATACAAACAGCCACTTGTTGGTTTAGGAACCCTCAAACCAGTGACCATAAAAATGCTTATTATTCTAATAGGCAGCAAATTTATAAACTTGTTTTTTTTTTTTCTACAAAGAATCAGAAGTACCACTTTTCAACTTAAACAGCTCTATTAATTTTTAAGGAGCATGTTTACGTAGATTCATGTTGGCAAAATATATCTGCTATTTATTACTTGGTTTGGGAGCAATAATAATAATAATAATAATAATAATAATATAATAACAAAATTTCTAAGTGTTAAACACTGGTGGCTATAAAGTTAGTCCACCAAACACCCAATACTTCAGGTTTATGAAATACAAAAGGTAAATAAGCTGTTAAATGAATATGAATGTTTGGATATTTATGTTTTTTGCCTGTGGAATAAGTGTAGAGCAAGCAATATTTTTTTTTAAAAAAAAGTACAAGTTTATAAAAAGCAAGCAGATATCTAAAGTAAATAGTGGTAAACTTGTGTCTCTTGTTTCCAGTGGTCTGCAGCGACACCTCGGAGCGTACCATTAATTTGTGGCACAAAGATGACTTTCGTCAACTGCTCACGTTTCACCAACACGCCTCTTCCCTTCATATTCAAGTAGTGTCGTGCAGCTCGGTTTGCACGTCTATGAATAGCTTATACCCAAACCGAACTCTCGGACCGCGATAGGAGGGTTCTGACGTCACGGAAAAGATGCGTTCATGGCTGAAGAAGTCTTTTCAGAGTTTCCCTCTCTTTAACATGCTCATGCTACTTTCCAGTTCATGTCACAAAATGTGTCATATTCTTATAGTATCATTGTTGTATGTGGTAATATTTCATATATGACAAGCTTTCTACAAAAGTGACTTTGAGTTGTTTCTCCTCCTCTAAGTGGAGGCGCAACAAAGTGACATGCTCTTCAGTGAGTCTCTGTCCACTTTGAAACGTGCAGCTTTAGGATCCTTTGCTGGGCTCTGTGACGGGGCTTCGTGTGTCCGTGTTTGTTTTCTTGCAGCTGTCAGGAGGGGGGCGGTTGGCCTGCAGGGTCAGCTGGGTTTGCAGGTCTTTCACCACGCTCTCCAGGCTCTGCCGGGCTTCTCTCTCCTGCTGCAGTTCCTGCCTCAGCTGCTCCCGATCGCCCTCCGCCTGCTGCAGCTGCATGTGCAGCTCTTCGATCTACGCGAAAAAAACAACAACACAGAGTTCAGCGTGCATGCAAAACGGACCATAAAGGACAACTAACAGAATATCCAGCACGGTTTGCCTGTGGTTCTTTTATTTTTCAAATTTTTTAATTACATTTATTCATTTTACATCAATAAAAAAAACAACGTTAAAACATACAGTGAGTAATATAAAAGACATAAAATGAAAGGAGGCAGAGAGAAGAAATAATCTTATAGTATCTGCCCCTTTTTTTTTTCAAAAAACAAAAAATACAAAAGCAAACTCAATCCAAACAATTAACTCAAGCAATGTTTTCCAAGTAATTGATAAAAAAACTTCATTTGTTGACTAGAAAATTACTAATAGAATGGATTTAACTAAAGATTTTCGTATTTTGTTAACAACTTAGATTTGATCTTTTTTTTAAAACACGAGCATAGATTTAGCATATTTAACATCGTTTTCCAAATTGTTCCATAAATCAATTTCCCTGTATCGAAATAGCCCGACCCTTCAAACTGGTCCTATACTGAGGTTTTTCAAAAATCTCAGTTCCCTTAAGACTATAACAAGACCTTCTTTTGACAAAAAACTTTTGAACGTTTGGAGGCAGTAAGTTGTTTTGAGCTCTATACATAACTAATGAAATATTATAATCCACCAAATCATAAAATTTCAATAACTTAAGTTGGTTAAATAATATATTGGATGGATGACAATAAGGTTTTCCTAAAATAATTCTCACAGCTCTTTTCTGTAAAATAAAAACAGGCTTTGTTATAGTTTTAAATGCCCTACCCCAAACTTCAACACAATAAATTAAATGTGGGACAAAAATGGTATTATATAACAAACAAATAGTTTTGGTGATGTCATGCTAGATTTACTTTACAAAAACAAACTTTTAGAAAACGTGATACTTGTGCCTCCCTGGTTTAAGATGAGCACGTTCCCAAGAGGGAAAAAAAAACAACAACCAAAAAAACACTCAGATTTTAAAAATGTCTTTTTGTCCATAAATACCAGACAAACAGAGATTTTGGCAGGAACGATAAAGTTGCAGCCTACTTTGCACATGCCCACTGTTGCTTTGTGCACTGAGCTTGTGCCAAAAATACAACAATCCTCTCATATTTGCCAGTTTTGTGAGTCTGTGTTGTCATTAAACTTTGGTCACGTAATGAAAATATTACTCATAAAGAAGACTGGTTGCTGTTTTCACCCCCTTTCCACTTCTGCAGGGGTCAACACAATGAGCGAACTTGCATGAAAGATTTGACAATTGTTTCCCGACCCCACCTGAGCTCGAACGTGCAGCCACAGGACTACAAGGCTGCAACGCTGACCACCGAGCTACCGCAGCCCTATGACGATCTGGTAAATAATACAATACAAAAAAATACAAAAAACTACAGCAGTCCCTCTCTACTTTGCGGTTCGACTTTCGCGGACTTGCTCTTTTTTGCAATTTTTCAAAGCAAAAAGAAAAAGAAAAGAATAAACATTGTACAGGTCATGACACGTGATTTTGACTGTACTGGATACTGTACAGTAAAAAGTTAATGAAAAAATAAAATACTTTGGACAGGCGCTGCCATTTTGTAGTTTTTTCTCATTTAGCCTTTGTATCCCTGCTCATAACGACTACATTTCCCAGAAGCCAACAGGGATCCGCCCAGAAGCCCTGTTGTCTTCTGCTGAAATACTAGAGGGGAAGTTTTGATCTGATCGGAAAAAGTTTGGTGTTATTACAGTGACTTTGGTGCCCAGCGGATGCGGAGAGCTGCATGGAACCCACCGGGAACCGGACCAGAACTGGTCCGTCAGACTCATCGGTGAATCTGAGAATTGGTAGCCCTCCCATGAGGACTTCCAACCCTGGACGCACCGTGGGTCCAGCCTCTCTCCAGAGTCCTCCGGGACTTTTTTCATCTCTTTATCGGACCACTCAATTGGACCACCGGTCCCGCGCCAGCCACCCAAAGGTCCCTTCTCACCCAATGCACCTCTGCGATCAAGGGTATCGCAGAACCGGACCTCCAGACTCATTGGGAACCCGAGCTGCTAGCCGGCCCACGAGGACCCCCAAAGCGGGGACGCGTGCCACCCTTAGGTCCGGCACTCCCTCAGGAGCCCACAGGCACCACCCCAAGCCAGCGAGCCGACCAGAACTGGCAGGGTAGGTCCACCGAAACAAAACCAAGTTGGGGTGGAACCAAGCCGCTGCTGTTCTGCCAGCTGGTGAGTAAAATTTACATATACAGTATGTATGTTGTTAAAATCACATAGGTTTAAGAGTTTAGAACAT
>JBBPBX010004391.1:0-40193 GCA_038048925.1 Garcialebias charrua | reverse complement strand
GGGGATGAAGGTTAACGAGAAAGGCAAAGAGAAACGACAAAATCCGTCCTGGTGGATTTTATTTTAGTAGCTCGCAGGATACAATTAACTTTTACTCAAAACACAAGTTCATGGAACACCAAGAATAGAAGTAGGCTAATGAGAGTGTAAAAATGTGTGGGAAATTTTGACTGTAGGAGAAACACTGCTTCGTTTTTAGTCGACTGGGGCCAAAAAAAAAAAAAAAAGTCATTAGCATAAATGCTTTAGGGTTTTCAGTTATTCACACAGTGCTTTTTATTTTGACAGCATTTATTGATTAAAGATAAGCTGGCAAGTTTGAGATATTTCCAAAGACTAATACTCACTGAAAGCCTTTTTTTTTTTGGACACATGCACTGGAAACAATCTTTTGAGACACAATGCAGAAGTGTTGCAATTTATTTATTTTTTGTCTTGACTTTCACATATGTGTGCATAACCAATATTCATATCTTGATCTCTGCCAGCTTAAACCTGCAGTGTCACATTTTTACCCTCATCTGGTTCTTTGCTATAGATGTCAGTTTTGTCACTTAATGCAAAAAAAGCAAACTCTTCATTAAAAGGTAAAACCTGATGACATTTGTACCTCAGTCTCAGTAAGTCATTCTTTAGTTTGTAGCAGGTTGCTTTCGTAAATGAGCCCTCGAAGCTCAATAAGATTTACCTGACTAAATAAAGGTTGAATGAATGAAAAAAAAGTCAAATTCTGTTGGACAGCTGGGGCTTTGATGTGAATTTAAAATATATATTTGCAGCTCAAATTAAAACTTGTCAAACGTATGAGACTAAAATAAAAATAATTTTTTTAGGACTGTAGTCGAAAACTGAATATAAATAAATGGGAGAAGTAGGGTGTGTGTTGAAACTGTGTGAAATTCTGAGAATTGTTTAATTTTTTTGCAGAAAACACGCCAGACAGATTGATGCAACCTTGTTTCCGAAGGGCTTTGACGCTTTCGCAAGTTACAAAAGATCTGCCTATTAATAAATTTCTTTGAAAGAGAATTTCCTGTAATATTTAATTGCACAAAGCGGCAAAGGTTACTATGATCTCAGTGCATTTACCAAACAGCCTTGCTTCTATTATAAAGGTTTTGATCTTTCAAACTTCATGTCTTCAGTGTCTGTCAGATATAAAAGCCTCAATGTAATTTTTTCACAGACATACAAAGATACATATTACTAATCTTTGCATTAGTTTCTTACAGGCTGAAAAGAAGTTACCGGTAATTGCACTTTCAGTAAAATATTTGATCCTTTCAGCATCATAAAAAAGAAGAAAATGACTCAATGGGTCTATGAAAGCAGGATAAAGACTTCTGATTACAGCGGACCGTGTTGAGCCTTCCAGGATCCTTCACTTTAACAAACCTGAACATTCAACAGAGACTTTGCCACCTTGATTTGTCACTGATGACGAGCACATTGCCTGCCTGAAGCACAGCATTTCCCAACACTAACAAGCTCTCCCTCTGCAACAAGACAGCAGGTCCGGTGTCTGTCTGTCTGAGTTCTAATCCCACAGATTAATCCTAATGCCACCGCAAAGAAGGCAGATTGACGATTAAAATGTCACCGGATAACCTCTTTACAACCCAAACAGTACCGGATAACCTCTTTACAACCCAAACAGTACCGGATAACCTCTTTACAACCCAAACAGTAACAGCTCCAGACCCACAGAGCACAGTACAGTACCTGGGACTGACACGCCACTCCTCTGCACCTCCCCCACAGCCTGTGGTGAGGAGGAGGAGGCTGTGGGGATGAGCAACTGTAAAACTGATAGTTAACAGGTCTAGACCTCTTGATTGAACTCATGGGCCAGCCAGCCAGACAACCACAAAACACACACTCTATGGAATAAAAAGCAGGCCTGAACTCCAAACAACTATTATTATCCATCATCTTTACCCGCTTCTTCCTTTTGGGTTACGGGGGTCACTGGTGCCCATATCCAGCCGTATCCTGATGCATGCTCAATAATCCAGGTCGAAACATCTAACAAAGTTAAGTCTGGTCCTCTGGACATTCAAAAAACAAAACAAAACGTAGAAACGTTTCGTCTTTCGTCCGAAAGACTTCCTCAGTCTGAGTTGCTGCATTCAGCTCAGTCTTATAAATAGCACCCTCTCACAGTGGATCAACCAGTTTGCTGCTGACAGTCAAAACCAGCTGATCACATGATTATGGTAAACGGTAAATGGAGCTTACATATAGAGCTTTGGAGCGTGACGTCACTGGACCACCGCGCACAGCATTGTGGGTAGTTTTTTTTGTAGTTTTTTGTCGATCCGCCATTTTTCCTGTCTTGCTCGTATTTTGTTCGAATCAGGTTTCAACAGCTTAGCAATGGTCCTAAATTGCTGTGTAATAGGATGCAATGTCCGTTCACACGACAGAAAAGGTAAAAAAAATAGAAAACGGACTCTCGTTTTATAGTTTCCCTACCTGGAAACAACGCGAGGGCGAGCTTGTGTCGGCCATAACAAAAAGGAGGCATGGATATCAGCAGTGAGACGTCCTGATGTAACGTTCTCCAACATCACAAGATACATGCTTGTTTGTTCCAGACATTTCCATTCAGGTGAGTATTTTAAATCAGTTTACTGGAGTTGTGCCATTTTGTCAAGGTGTATCATGTTTTGGTCGAGTTCAGTGCATAGTGGGTCAACCAAGTTTAGGTCGGACATCTGTGTTATTTTAAAATAAACTGTTTAAAGTTGATTGTGTTGTCACATTGACTGTAGCATATAATATGCTACAGTCAATGTGACAACAATATTATTGTTTTTTATTATTAATTTATTTCTTTATTAATTTTATCAAAATAAATACCCAACAAAGACAAAAAAAAGAAAATATAAAATGAAAGGCAGCAGAAAGAAGAAACTATCTTATTATATCTGCCCCTTTTCCAAACAATCTATTCAAAGAATAATCTATAAGTAACAAAAAATGAGTAACTCATCTCAATTTTCAAATTTCAACATATTACACATTAAAGCGCTTCATCTTTTAACAAAATGTGTCTGAATATTTAAGGGTAGTACATTGTTATGACATTTATACATCACCATTAAAATAAGGTAATCTACTAATGGAACTTCAGTAATTTCAACTAAAAAAATAATATACTAGATGGATGACAGTAATGTTTTCTGGCAATAATTATATTACTGATCTGCGTTCTCTTCAAGGCAAATCTTCTTATGAGATGGATGAGTCACATCCCGACTGGGCTCCAACACTGCACTTGGGACACTCCGAGGTGAAAGTGTCAACATCAGACCGACATGCTCGTCCATTAAAGAGACGTTACAGCAGAAAACAAGGGGAAGATGAAGGCCAGGAATTGATGGAAAGGCAAAATCAACAAGCAGTGGAGGCTGCAGGAGATGTGCAACAACCAGTGGTGGTGGCAGCAGGAGATGTGCAACAACCAGTGATGGTGGCAGCAGGAGATGTGCAACAACCAGTGGTGGTGGCAGCAGGAGATGTGCAACAACCAGTGGTGGTGGCAGCAGGAGATGTGCAACAACCAGTGATGGTGGCAGCAGGAGATGTGCAACAACCAGTGGTGGTGGCAGCAGGAGATGTGCAACAACCAGTGGTGGTGGCAGCAGGAGATGTGCAACAACCAGTGATGGTGGCAGCAGGAGATGTGCAACAACCAGTGATGGTGGCAGCAGGAGATGTGCAACAACCAGTGATGGTGGCAGCAGGAGATGTGCAACAACCAGTGGTGGAGGCTGCTGGAGAGGAGCACCAACAGGTGATGGAGGCTGCTGAAGAGGAGCATGAGCAAGTTGTGGAGTCTGCGGTGGAAACCCCACGAGAGCACATCACTGTCGCTGCAGATGGGGAGGAGGAAGATGAACCAGCAGCAAAAAGGCGACAAACAGAATGTCAGTTGTGCGAACAAAGAAGAGCAGAAATTAATCGTCTCTTACAGGAAAACAGGGAGCTCAGGTCAGAGCTGAATAAAAAACAGCTAGACAAAGAATTTCTTAGGGGAGACACAAAAAAGTCAGGTACTATGCAGGACTTCATTGCTTTGACGTATTGTTGTCATTGTTTGAATTTGAAATGAAACAGATCCATTTTGAAGTAAACATTTGATGTAATTAAACATTTCCAGTAAATGTGATGAACGTGTGAGTTAATACATTTTATAGAAAACACACAAAAATGTGCAAATATAAGTCAACAGCATGTTTTACATAATTATGTCTCCCTTGAAGTACAAGCTCTGAGAAATATCTTTAGGAAGCTTCATGCTTTCTGTAGACGTCCAGCCATGTCTGTGTGGTCCACACAAGGTCACAGTGGTTTGATTATGCACCTGTGCAGAGTGGGTGATGCTTCTGCAGGTAAACTTCATCTCCTGCCTCCAGCTGCTGGATGCTGCATGTCTTGTATCTGTGAGGGAACTTTCTCCAGGCAGCAGCGATCACACTGAGTCCATCAGGAGATGCTCCAAGTTCAGGAGTTGGTGTTTATGATGAAACCACATGCTTTAACTTTAAGATTTTTTTTACTGCTCGCTGTATTTTAATGTAGGTGTTTTGATGATTCACACACCATTTTATTTCTGTGTGTAGACACACTGTTACTCAGCATGACCCACGGTGTTCTGGTGGCTCAGAGTCAGAGCAGAACCTGTGAACAACACAATTAAAATGGTGAATGAAAAGACAATGTATAATATACAGTATATATATGCATCTTAATACATATACTGTATATAGTGATTATAGTAATCTAATCAAGATTTGAAGTCTACATGTTATTAGACATGCTCAAGTCATTAAAAATAAGGTAATTTTCAACTTGGACCTTTGTAATTTAGTAAAAAAACATACTTTAAAAATCAAGTGTTCTCAGTTTTTAATACTCCTAGCATACAGAAGGTCGTTTGATTCTGAAAGAAATGTAAATTAATAATTTATGTACAATTAAGGAGCCAAAAACAACGTACCTTCAACGTATTTACAATCTGGGGGCTTTAAAAATGTCCAAATCATCTATCCAGCTGTTCATAGATTGGACCAGCTCTCCCAGTGATTTGTAATTATAAAAATTATTTGTGGTGTAAACACTGACACAGACCAGGTCTGCTAAAATGACTGGGAATGTCAGTGGAGGTAAGTATTACTCCAGGTCTCTGCTCCATTTATTTATTTATTTCAAACGGGCAACATTTCCAATTATACCGATTTTTTTCATGTAGTTTTTTTCTCACCTGGGAGAAGCTTATTAGGATACAGTCCACTTTATTTTGCCACTTTATTTTTTATTTTACGCAAGAAATCTCCTGAATTTCTTTTATTTTTTCTGAAGACAACAAACATGGCGGTCGAGACCGGAACGCCCCGACACGCCCCCGACACCCGCCCACACAGTGACGTGTGCTCCAAAGCTCTATATAGCGCTTTCCAGCCCCCTTTGAGGGGCCCCAAAGCGCTTCACAGTACCAACCATCCACCCATTCATACACACATTCATACACCGGTAGCAGTAGACTGCCTTGCAAGGCGCTGCCTGTCCTACCGGGAGCAACTCGTGGTTAAGTGTCTTGCCCAGGGACACAACGAGGTATGCCGTGACCGGGGATCGAACCCGAGTCCTTCTGGTCCTGAGCCGGCTGCCCTGCCTCTACACCATCTCGTCCCAGTGATTTAAAAGCCACTGGGATGTTGTGTCTAGAAAATAAAGATTAAGGAGGACCATCAGCCTAACGAGGGATCGTTAGCACCCTGATGGTTGTTTGCTATTCACAGAGGGCTGAGTGATACTAGCAATAACAGCATTGTAAGAGGGGGACAGTTGAACCCGGAGGCCTCCACCTCTGTTTAATGATGGACGGTTTCTTTTCACAAAGATGGCCTCCTTTACTCCTCTCTCAAACCATTGTTCCTCTCTATCAAGGATGTGAACATCTTCATCCCTGAAAGAGTGACCGCTGGCCTGGAGATGAGTGTAGACCGCAGAGTCCTGACCTGATGATGTTGATCTTCTGTGCTTGGCCATCCTTTTGGCCAGTGGCTGTTTAGTTTCCCCGATATCACAGCCCTCCTGACATTGAACAGCATACACAATATTACTCTGTTTGAGCCGGGGGACTGCTTTGGGATGAACCAGTCTTTGCCGTAATGTATTTTGGGGTTTAAAAGCCACTGGGATGTTGTGTTTAGAAAATAAATGTCTCAGTTTCTCTGAAACTCCCACAACATACGGAATGACCACTGGTCTGGGTCTGGGTTCCTTCTTTTCACCTGATGGCTGGCTGGAGTCCTGTTTGGCTTTTATGTCCCAGTGGCTTTTAAACCCCAAAATACATTACGGCAAAAACTGGTTCATCACAAAGATCCAGTCCCCTGGCACAAACAGAGTAATATTGTGTATGCTGTTCAATGTCAAGAGGGCTGTGATCAGTCTTATATCGGGGAAACTATCAGCCACTGGCCAAAAGGATGGACCCAGCACAGAAGATCAACATCATCAGGTCAGGACTCTGCGGTCCACAGTCATCTCCAGGCCAGCGGTCACTCTTTCAGAGATGAAGATGTTCACATCCTTGATAGAGAGGAACAATGGTTTGAGAGAGGAGTAAAGGAGGCCATCTTTGTGAAAAGAAACCGTCCATCATTAAACAGAGGTGGAGGCTTCCGTGTTCAACTGTCCCCCTCTTACAATGTTGTTATTACTAGTATTTGTGAATAGCAAGCAACCATCAGGGTGCTAAACATTCATTCATTCAACCTTTATTTAGGCAGGTTAATCCCATTGAGCCTCGAGGACTAATTTACAAGAGAGACCTGGCTACAAACAAAGAATGATGACAACAGCAACAGTGGATTTTCCTTGGACAACCAACAATAGACAGTAACCGTGTTTCCATCAAGGTTTCTTGATGCGCATTTTGAAGTATCGCATCAGAAAAGGTGAATGGAAACGGCACGATTCGAATTAACTTCCTCTAATTCGCAAAAAAGTTGATACGCTCGCTTGAGGTGGTTTTGGGGTTTTTCGAAACAGAGCTGATGCGCAAAACGAGAGATGGAAACAGATTTGCCGACTCAGTTCTGACGTAGCGAACATTCACGTCATGTGACTGATCAGCTGTTTCCGCTGTAACATCGCTAAAACTAGTTGGCATGACAGAATAAATACAACTTGCCCGATAGCAACACATTCCTGAAATATTCTCTCCATTTTGCCGAGATGTGTGGTTCGGTTCCTGTTTTCAACCGCTACTTCCTGTTTACTGTAGACGTGCGTAACGCTGACGTCTGACGTAATGCCGCTTTGCATGGCCTGGTGGATTCGCTTCAAGCCAGTTGATGGAAACACTTCTGATTCGCATAAATTTTTATTTACATTTTTGCAAATTTTTAAAAATTCGCTCAAAATTCGAATTGAAAATAGATGGAAACACGGTTAATCATAAGAGAGGCATACAGCTTTTTTTTAACAAGTTAAAACAAAGATGTCAAAGTAGCAAAACGGACAGATTATAAAGCAAATGTAGAAAATCAAAAACAGGAACATGTCTGGATTGGTTTTTGCCAGGATTCCAACAAATTCTTAAAGCCAACGATCCATTGGTCCTCCTTGATCATGTGAGCAGCTGGTTTTGGCTGTTAGCAGCAAACTGGTTGATCCACTGTGAGAGGGTGCTATTTATGACTGAGCTGAATACAGCATCTCAGACTGAAGAAGTCTTTCGGATGAAAGACTAAATATTTCTATTAAAAAAATTGTTTTGTTTTTTGAATGTCCAGAGGACCAGACTTAACTTTTTTTTTTAGACATATCCAGCAGTCACTGTGTGAGAGGCGGGGGACACTCTGGACAGGCCACAAGTCCATCACAGAGCCAGATGGAGACAAATGAGACAATACAATGTTGAAGATTCTCAATCATCCAGGAAATATGGTAGTCAAAAAAGTTCAAGACAAAAAGACTAGAAGAAGAAATCTGAGAAGACAGATGGTTTGAGAGAGGGTGAAGGAAGCCATGTGAAGGAAGCCATTTATATAAAATGAAAGAAACTGTATTTAAACAGAGGAGGAGGTCTCAGATTTCAACTTTCCAAAACCAGCAACTTTAGACCTCATTTTCACACCTGTCAGGAATTTCATACACGTCACCAGAGTGGCTCCTCTGCGAGTCAGACTATCAAAGACCCTAACGAACCCTTATTGTGAGGAGTGATGGGGCAATCTGCATTTGTATCTAGCTTAGCTCAGCTTTATAACTCGAACCCCACACTCTCTGTTCTCTGAATTGAGAAAGCTCCTCGGATGAGAAGCAAAACGTCTTCTGTTACAAATAAAGTCCAGTTGTTTTGTCTAGAACTTTTTTGAACAAATGAAACAATCATTCACTTGCTCACTCACAGGGACATTTACCAATCAGCCTAACATGCATGTTTTTGGTCTGTGGGCGGAAACAGGAGTACCCGGAGGAAAACCCACGTATGCACAGAGAGAACATGCAAACTCCACCCACAAAGGCCCCCTGGCTGGCTGGGATTTGATCTGCCAACTTTCTCGCTGAGATGCGGCAGCTCTACCAACTGTGCCACCGTGCCGCTAGGAATGGTACCAGTATTGTAAAAATAAATTACAATAAAAAAGGTAAAATGTTGTTTGATTCTTAAAATATTATTTTATACTCGTAAAATATATACCACGCGCAAAAAAACGATTAATCTTCACGTTCTTTCAGTTTATCTGAACTTCATGAAGTTGTTTTCGGTATGTTTTTGCAAAAGGGCTGTAAACATATATTTTTTAACATTGTCTGTTTTTTCCCCCTTCTGAATCATCATTCCACCCATCTTATCCTACGAAAACAAAGTATAGAAATGTTTGCCCTTTGTGTGCTACACAGAAATTCAACTAAGTACCATTTAACAAGTCTTCCTGCGACCACGCTGTTACTCTGTATCCTACAGGATGTGTGTATACCGGTAAATGCCTATGGGAAATGTTACTGTCTAGCATTTTAATCAAATGAGAGAGTGATTCCCACATGAGCGTAGCATCCTGATTAAAAACGAGTGCCATTCAGCGCTGTAGCCAAATACCTTAATGATCACAACTTCTGTAAAATAATTGAACGTGCAACTAAATGCCAAATATAATTCCCATTGCACCTAAAGTGATGTTCAGTGTAAGTACAGAACATATATTTTGTCCTGTGTAAAAAGGCTTCAAAGATCTTCTTATTTGAAATATTTTGTTTTCTTAGTTGCTATGTAAGAATACAATGGTGTGATAGCTTTTTTTATTTTTGTAAATCAGGAAAATAATAACTAAAATAAGCAAATGTTGTTAATGGGTTAAACTATAGAGTTAAGATCCATGTGGTCTGTTTATCCTCCACTTCACAACTGTGCGACTTTACCAAAACATTAATGGAATAGACTGAGTTAATTTTCCACCTAATCATATTTAGTTATCTAATAGTTACATTTATTTTCAGCTGGTGTAACTTCAAAACCAGATGGCCTGAGTCCGTGACTCAAGCTTTATTCCCTCAGTATTTTTCTTTTGGTCAAATAAGAAAATGGGTTACTCAGTAACCTGTTACTTATTTTTTTTAGGCTGATGTTAGTTTCTGCCTCCGGCCCTGGTTTGGTTGGCTCAGTAGGATGATTCAAGTCCTACAGCGTAGAATATCTGAATTCAAATTCCATGAGTTGTTCATTTTATTATCATCATTTACAATCTTGGCTAAATGCTATTGTAAATGTTCCTGTTTTGCAGTTGGAGCAGGAGTTTACTGCAAAAATAAAAACTTTGGAAACGATTGCAAAGTGTTGTGGAAAAATCCCTGCCTTTGGTCTTTTCTATCACGTCATAAAACTTAACTTATGCTTTATTTTTATTTTTTATAATTTAAAGACAAGCAATAATTTACCAGCGGCCAAATGAGACTACAGTATTGATTTAAAGTTATTTGTATTTTATGGTTTTAGGCATCAGAAACACACGATTTGATTAAAATAAAGATTACAGTTTGACTTAAAATTAAACTTCAGTCCTGCACTTTATTTTATTATTGTGTGAAAAATTGTAACAACAAAGAGCCTTGCATAAAACGATTTCGACAGGAGACCAAATATTTTAAAAAGTTTTTACTGGCCTTTATTTTTATCACTTCTTCCTCACATGTTTAACTCAACACTAATCAGTATTAATAACTAAGATCTGAGGGGTGATGAGTACAGTATTTTCTGGACTATAGGTCGCACCTTTATATAAGTCGCTTTGTCCAATTATTGTCAATAAATTGGAAAAATCCATAAACGGGTCGCACCTTTATATAAGTTGCATCTATTATGCGTCACCGCTATGCGACGCGTCACCGCGTCATTTGCCCTGCTGAAAATGACGACCACAGAAGCATGCACGGAAGGACTTTCACAAGATTAACATGGTAAAAACAATTATTTGTCTGCTGAAAATTATAGCAAACATGTGTCTTAGCTTAACCGTTCCTTAATAAATTCACGTAATGGTCAAATCTGCTGGATTTAAATTTTTTCGCTTTGAAAAAGTACAAGGACTTTAGCACTTTGAGATTTTCATTAATGAAAAGTGCGTTATAAATTGAATTCATTATTATTATTATTATTATTAAGGAAAAACAAGTTAAACAACTAAGCTAACCGCAACACATTTACCTCTATAAAACGTCGAATTTTATCTCAAATAACTCCAACAGCTAACAGTTTGTAAATGTACATCTAGTGATTACTTTCTGTAAGTTTGAAAAAAAATATGCTGTGTGGTTTATGAGCTATTTGCTCAAACGTACAAGGAAAAATCAACGAAGCTAACCGCGACACATTTACGTCTATAAAACATCAAATTTTATCTCAACATCTCATAAAGCTAATCAGTTGTAAATATCCATCTAGTGATTACGTTCTGTAAGTTTGATCAAAATCTGTCCTGTGGTTCTTGACCTATTTTGCTAACAAACACTGAGCTAACAGCGAAGTAGCTAGTTCATACCTCCAGAGCAGGAGGCCAGGCTGCGACAGACTGAGTCCATCCAGAGGAGGCTCTCGTCGGACACATGAGGTGGAAACGGTTGGTGTAACCTAGCGGACAAAGGTGGAACTGCACACCTAGCGGCCGAAAGTGGTACTGCACCATTTTTGCCAAAATGGAAAAACGGTCATATCTGAGCCAAAAATTGGTCTAAAAATATGGGGGGAAAAATCCATAAACAAGTCTCACCTCTCTATAAGTCGCAAGGCATGCAAATTAGGCAAAAGGGTGTGAATTATAGTCCAGAAAATACGGTAATATGCTCCTCCTGATTCAACCTAAATCTTGTATGCTTTTGTACCAGAAATAATTACTGTAATTAAAATATTTAACTAAAACTGAAACTCATATCTACACCTACTTTTTCACAAGACTTCCTTACATCCACATCTTGCTTCGATGCTCCCAGACTTGCAATATATCTTCGGCAGACAATAGACTACTGTGTTTCCCCTACCATTATACAAGCGGGGTGCCCCACCTCGTCAACAGAACTGAGCACCCCGCCTACCAGACCAAACTCACCCCCCACACACCCACCCGACACTGACATAGCACTAAGCTAGCGGCGCGAAATACAGTCTGTCTAGCTAAAAAGCTAATGGCGCCTCTTCTCTCGTGCTGAACGCCCCCCCCCACACACACACACACACACACACACACACACACATACACACATCCCCACGCTCAAAAACTGTTGGTACAAGTTGCGCTCAGACATGTCTCCGATGAGATGAGCACCCTACAAAGGCAAGTTAACTAGGGGAAACACTGGACTATATGCCACGGGGGGGTCGTGACGTACTTCCGGTAAAATGCGACACACATCCGCCACTTCCGGTTCCCATCCACTGCCATTGTTGCTAGCGTTAGCTCCTAGTAGCAAACCATGACAACAAGCCGAAACGGGAAGCGGCTGCGCGCTACCGGACTACACGTGAGTACCGTTGTGTCCGCCCACCGGTGGGAACAGCTGTTCCGAGTGGGGGTTTCGGCGAAGATTTATCGCGGCTATCCGTAGGGGGAACGTCGCCATAATTTTATATGGTTTTATATGTGTATGGAGTTATTATTGGTGTGTAAGCAGATGTTTTATTACCGGTAATTGTATTTAGTCATTTATGTTCGTGTCTTTCCCGCTAACCGGAAGTGCGCCGTCTGGGTAATGACTGCGGGAGTGCTGGAACGGAAGCCCGTGGCACATAGTCTATTAATTTACATCTTTATTGTGGAATAATTTCATAATTCGAGAAGCCATTATGTGTCAGCCCTCTGACTCCCGGCCATAAAGAAATCTAAAGCAGCTGTGTGAGCAGCGAGCCACCAAAGGCCTTTCTCAGAATGTCAAAGCAGCTCACTGGTCAGCTGAGCTGGGGTTTGGGCCGCCGCGCCGTTGCTGTAACTCGAGATAGATGACCACATGCCCACCACTCCCCACCCCTGAGCAGAGAAGAGGGCAGGTGGCAGGTTTATTTGGAAAGATGAAAATGGGATGAATAACAGAGGTTAAGAGTTGTGAGGGGAAGGGGGGCAAAAGTGGTGTGGTGGGGTTAAGGGAGCAGGCTGTAAAAGCTGTGAGAGGGCGAGGTGAAGTTAGGGTCACTATGCTCACTGAGGGTCCCCATGTGATGTCATTTCACCAACACTCATCCTGAGAAACCTCTCAGGAGCTAATTGCTTGAACCAAAGTCATAAATCCTGGTGAAATTTATTGGGACCATTGGCTGAAATGCTGCCCTCTTGGTCGCCAGGTTAGAAAAACCTAACATCTCCGACACCACTCACACTAATATCATTGCTCAAACAATGGCGAGTCATTTAAACTTCACCCTAGAACAGCAACTTTTTTCATATCAAGGCATTTGAAGCGGCCACATAGAGAATTTGACATTTTTCTTTATGACAGACCATCTATAAGATCTTTTCAGGCCTTTTCTTGTTGTAGCATAGTTAGCATCAAACTGGTTGGCTCACTATGTGAGTGTGCTCACACTCACTTACTTAAAAGACTGAGTTTGTTGTGACTCCTCGGACTGAAGAAGTCTCTTGGACGAGAGACAAAATGGTTCCACCCAAAGAAACCGTCCAGAGGACCTGACGTAACTTTGTTGGATTTTTTTAAACGTGGATTATTGAGCATGAACTTTGACAAAGCATGCTTTATAAAACAAGTCTTCCCAATACTGTATCCTTTGGGAATATAAGACATATTCTGTAAACTGGCTCTTATGACAATATATTATACACGTTAGTTTAACGTTATACATGTTAGCAGAAATATGCCAAATACAGTACACTTTTATATTTGTGTTTCTAAGTCTTTAAAGTTCAGTTCTGGAAACACAATTACCGTATTTTCCGGAATATAGGATGCAGCTTTTTGTCTATTTTGCATGCCCTGCGACCTATGTTTAGGTGCAACCTATTTATGGCTCTTACAATAATGTCAGCTAACAAATTTTTTTTTTTAGGTGCTATCCTGCTAAAATTAAAATACCGGTACATGCAGGTCTGTTCGCTGCTATGATGTGACGTAGGTGCGACCCGTTTATGGATTTTTCCAATTTTTTGGCAATAATTGGCCAAAGCGACCTATATTCCAGTGCGACCTATATTCCAGAAAATACGGTACTTAAAAAAAAAAGTTTTGCATAATATGTTTTATTTATATTTCCATAAGTATTGTTGATTAATTGCTGTTTTTAATCAATCTATTTTTAAAAACTAGTTATTTTCTTTTGAACTAAGGGTATTGGGGGCCTGATGGAGATCGTCCAAGGGCCACTTTTGGCCCTTGGGCCTTACATTGCCCACGTCTGCCCTTGAAGCTAGATAATCTGAAGTCAAAACTTTTTCTTCTCCACTGCTACAAACCGTTGAGTCTGATGCCCATGAAAAGAAAGCACAATGAAAAATTTGCACTGCTTCAAATGTGCTAATGGTCCCATTCAGCCAGAAGGTAATGGCAAGGGAAAAAAAGAAAAAGAAAAAGAAGCCTTGACACAATGAGGATTACAGTTCCAGGAAAAATATAAAAGAAATACAAAAATAAAATAAAAAATAAAAAACCAGAGGGCTTTATTAGTGCTCAACCAATTAAGTGTCAACCCGTTTCATGCCAACTGAAAATTTTCTGTTCTCCATGGCGGAGAAATAATCCAGGAAAAAAAAAAAAAGTACTATGGCCGCACGGTTTGTGTATCCAGAAATAATTGTGGGATCAAAAAGCATTTCACTTGTTTCCACTTGTTCAAAGGACTGTCTGTAAGGGAAATAGGGGATAAAACACCCACAACATCCGCTCCTATGATCACACATTCCACACTTAAAGACCAGTTTTGTTTCCCTTCTCCATTCAAAGGAAAACATATCTGCTTACAAAAGTAATTAGGTGAGAGGGCTCGACCCTGGCAGCTTCCATAAAATGAATATGAGCGCTCTAAAATGGAGGAATAAGAAGGGTGGGTGGTGGACCACAGCACCTCATGAAATCCACCATTTTCCGTCTGTTTCTCCACTCTAGAAAATTCTTGGAAATGTCTTTTGCTGAATGATTTTATTGCACAAGAGCCTGTGTTTTTCTCCATGGCAACCACATAACAGCAGAGCCCAACGAAGCTCTGACTCAACCACCAGAACTTCACAAAATACTCGTTTCAGCGCCAGGGTTCCCCCCCCTCATCACCGATCTTTCCTGCAAACCCTGCCCGATGAGACCGTCCTGTGCCAGAGCTCGAATGACCACGCTGGCTCGCGTAACTAACGATTAATCAGGACACGTATACGTGACACGCTACAAAAGACATGTGTGGGACCTCGCAGGCTTGTGATGAGCCTCAGGTGCTGAGTGGGTTTGAGCTCGTCGTGGACTTGATCCTCGTCGTGCTTGATGGAATGGGACAAGCGGCAGCTGGGTGCTGTTAACCTGCACGAGCCCTGCTTAGAGCGACAGCAGGTTTAAAACTAATACACCGAATGTTACATAAAAATCTGTCCTGGTGGTGGTGGGCTGAGATGGAGGGCGCTTTGTGGCTCTCATGTACCGTACTTTTCTGTGTATAAGTCGCTGTTTTTTTACTCATTTGAATGTCCTGCGGCTTATACGCCGAAGCGTCACATTTATGGATTTTTCCCATATTTTTAGACCAATTTTTGGCTCTGATATCGCCGTTTTGGCCAAAAAATGGTGCAGTACCACTTTTGTCCGCTAGGGGGACACTTCCAGAGAGTACGTACACCGATCGTTTCTAGCTCATGTGTCCGAAAAAAGCCTCATCTGCTCGGACTGACTCTGTCGCTGCCCGGCCTCCTGCTCTGGAGCTAACCACTGTTAGCTGTGTTGTTAGCTGTGTTTTTTAGCAAGATAACTCATAAACTTCACATTCCACAAACCAAATTAAGGACCATGGGAGACCGGGCATTCTGTGTGGCTGCCCCCCGCCTATGGAACTCCCTCCCTGACTACCTGAGAGCTCCACAGTCACTGGTTGACTTCAAAAACGGCTTAAAGACTTTTCTTTTTAAGCAAGCCTATTCTGCCTCCACATGATTTTATCTTGATCTTGGTTGATATTATTATTGATTTTACTTGATTTTATCACTTGTTTTATTTATTTATTTTTTAAGCAGGCCTATTCTGCCTCCACATGATTCTGTCTTTAATCTTAGTTGATATTATTATTGATTTTACTTGATTTTATCACTTGTTTTATTTGTTGTAGCACTTTGAGATGTTTATTAAAGGGGACCAAATGTAGGATATATAATTTTTTGTGGTTTATCTGTGGGCTATCCAGACCATTTTCAGTCAATTTTATACACAAAATAATGCTTAGATTAAAAAATATCCCCTTTCTAATTCTGCCAAATTTCACTTCCGTTCTAAACGACCGGTTTATGAATAATGAGGTCTGAAAGCCACGCCCTACAAAGACCTATTTACATTAACTACGCCCTCTGCAACAGCCAGTATCTCTAATATGTTGTTATTTTAAAATTAGCTCTTTTTTATTACTCATTTGACTTACTGTTAGTGCTAGTAGCTTAAGATAACTTACCAAAAGCCCTCTGCGCTTGCCGCCATTTGCAGCTCCTTTTTTTAGCATTAGCTCCGAGGCTAATGATAGCTTTTCCTCTCCGAGCGGGCGGTGTGCTCCGCTCGTTGCATGCGGCGCTTGTTGGAGCGTGCTTCAGTCCACACACAAAGTTCACAGAATGTCTCCAGTTAATTTATCCGCATGAGGCAACTTTTGACCGGACCCCCGGACGTCAAAAGTCAGTAGCTCGCAACAACTCCCGCACGCAGATGGTGTCTTCGCCGGCGGTCTGCAAAACAAAAGGCTTAAAAAAAAAAAAAGGAAATCCGCGACCGTGACGCGAACCTGTGTCCTTCGGATGACGAGTCCGGTTCATTACCTCTGGGCCAACTGTGCAGTTGTGCAAAAACAGACTTTCGTCGTATAAGAAATAATCACAACCACCTACATTTAGAACGGTGAAGTTTTGATTAGATTTTGATGAAGTGAAAGGTATTCTTAAAATAAATAAGTTGCTAATCTGAAAATATATCGATCAGTGGTGCTTCATGGTACAGACTCTCGTCCCGCGAGTAAGTGTGTGTGTGTGCACAGTTTTCTGCCGGTTGCGCGTTGGGAGCGATATTACACTAAAAATTGAACTAAAACGTAAAAATAACAATTATAAAGTATTATTATATCGATGTATATATCTAGTTTCACCCCGATTTCTCCGAAACAAAAGGCTTTAAATAAAAAGGGAAAAAAAAACGATGCCGTTGACAGGACGCGAACTCTAGTCTCCTGCGTGCCGCTCAAGTGTCTTAACCGCTCGACCAAACTGACAGTTGTGTTAGAGCAGTCCTCCATCATATAAGAAACAAGTCCAAACCGCGAGAGTGTGTGTGCACAGTTTCAACGAGACAGAGTTCATTCAAACAAGGTAATAAAACATTCTGGTTTTACTCAAGATGTGCTGCTGGCTGGAGCAGGGCTGAGCCCATAGCCCCCCCGGGGGCTAAATAAATGAATAAATAAATAAATGACCGCCAGGTCAGTTCCTAAACTGCTCGGCAACCGTGACGTCTTTTATAGTGAAGTGGGTTGAGCCGCACCAGTGGTTGCTAGGTGAGGGGCTGGACTCAGGTTTGGTGTGGGTTGTGGCTGCGGTTTGTGACGTCACAAACCGCAGGAAGTGCAATCGGCCCGTTTCTATCTAAGATAAATAAATCTACTTATAGTAAATAAACCACTGGGTGCATTTTTTTGGCCTTAGGACTGTTTCTTTATGAAGTAAATACCCAAATTTGAGTAAAAAAACATTAAAAAGTGAATTTTGCATGTGTGGTCCCCTTTAATGAAAAGTGCGGTATACATTGAATTAATTATTATTATTATTAAACCACACTGCGAATTCTCTTGAAACTTACAGAGCGTAATAATTATTTGGTGGACATTTACAAACTGTTAGCTGCAGAAGATTTTCAGAGCTAAAAAAAAAAAATCGCTTTTTTAGCTTTGTTGTTAGCGGTATAGCTACCGCAAACAGATACCTACTGTTTAGATAAACAGCTCTTAAACCACTCAACTGATATTTTTTAGGCTTTCAGAGTGTAATTATAGTATATGGGTTTCATTTACAAACTGTTGACCTGTATAAGACATTTGAGATACAATTCAATTTTTTATTCGTTGTTTAGAGACGGAATCGTCTCGTTAGCTTCGGTTTTATTTCCGTTTATATTGTTATAAATCATAAACCACTCTGCAGATATTTTTTTAGCTTACAGAGTGTAATTATATGGGTTTTCATTTACAAAGTATAAGACAAGTATATAAGTATAACCCTGTATGTATAAGACATTTGAGATAAAATTCAATTTTTTACAATTTATTTTAGTAGCGCACGCGACCGTTTGGCAGACGTCAAACCGAAACAATGTAAATCTAGCAGATTTGACCATTTCGTGAATTGATTAAGGAACGGTTAAGCTCAGGATTCCTTGTGCTATAATGTCAGCTAAGAAATATATTTTTTCTCAGCAAACAAATAATTGTTTTTACCGTGTTAATCTTGTAAAGTCCTTCCGTGCTGGCTCGCTTCTGTGGCCGCCATTTTCAGCAGGGCAATTGAGGCGCTGACGCGTCGCGTAGCGGTGACGCATAATAGATGCGACTTATAGGGCGAAGCGGCGTATTTATGGATTTTTACAAGTTATTCCCAATAATTGGACAAAGCGGCTTATACACAGAAGCGACTTTTCCGCCAAAAAGTACGGTAGTTGCTGATGGAAGTTGGGCAGGCTGGTCAGGGATTAGGGTTGCAGGCAAGCACAGACCCGAGTGTAAAGCAAGATGCATGTAATCTCCGAGGCTTTTCCCCCCTCTTCTCCAATACACGTGCAACTGCAGCTCTGCAGAAATCCTGCAAGATACGTGCAGCGAGCGAAGGTCAAACTTTCACGAAGCCGTCAGGTCTTGTGCCTTTTTGAAAAGCTAAAATACATTCTTAATCTGTAAAGACAGTTATTTTAAGGAGGCCAGGAAGTGCCCTTGAATCATGCCCCTCACTTAGCACAGCAAGAGAGTATTTAGTCTGTGGCTTGGTGAACCTTCTCGTCTCCGACGGGTCCTAAGAAAACAGGACGTCTCCTGCGCTGTAACTCAAGACGCCAGCGGGCTGGGCCACAGTTTTAGCTGCTGTCGAGCAGCTGTGCAGCAGAGCGCATGTGCGGTCGGCCTCAGTTCTTAGGAATCTTTCAGAAGATTTCACCCATGCAACAACCGAGAATCAAACAAAATTATCTCTTATTTGTTGTATGTATAAGGTCATTGCAAAGGAGCATGGGAGAGGGCCAACTCGTCTTGTTGCCTCTGTCGTACTGCCTGTCTACCTTGTAGTGAATACAGAGGAGTATGCCACGGGGAGGGGAGGCCCTACACAGGAACTCAATAATAACTTTCAGCAGTCTAGCCAGGAGGCTGGAAGCCCAGACTGCGGCTCTTCCCTCCTGTCCTCGTTCCTCCCTCTGCAAAGCCCCATGCTCCTCCCTCCACTCCCCCTTCACTTGCTGGCTTGTGTCTGCTCCACAGGCCTGATGCATTCTGCAGACAGGCCAGTGCTCTTAAAGAGACAGGCCACATTTTTATCCCCTGAATCACTGCGGTGGATGAAACGCGGAAGCGAGCAATAGCGCTTCATTTCCAGCCTCTCGATCAGGGGTCGAGGCGTTCGCTCCTTAAATGATCGGGGCGCTAGCATGGTGCAAAATGAGCGAACAAGTGAGCTAAAGTATGTTGAGGGTCTCTCTGGGAATCTGAAGCTGCATGGGTTCTTTGACTGTGGATGACTTTGAAGGTGCCTTTGATGCTCGAAAAACTTTTACAAGAGCCGTCAATGTTCTTGGCAGTGAAAGCATATTTCTTATCATTGTCATGATAATTTCTTGAGAACCTTCAATAAATCTCTTAATGAGAACTTTCAAACGTCATCGAAGCCACTGAGGGTGACGAGATGTAAACTACTTCTATTGTTACACCAGATTAAAAAGTGGTCGCGTAGAGACGACAGCAACAAACAACTATTATTAACAGTGACAAATCCAAGGATTAGATTTTCTCCGGAGTGAATAATTATTGGTATTAGGTTGATTTAAAACGTCTCTGCTGGGGTTTTGTTGAAGCAAAGGTCCAAAATCTCCAAACAGTCACGATTATCATTTGACAAAGAAAAGCAAAAGTTTCACAACGGAGGACCGGCACCTCGGCCTTTAATTATTGGCAAACTGTTGCTGTTAAACCTAATGAAGTGAATAAAAAGCAGCAGAATGCAGCTGTTTAATGTGAAGGGGAAAACCCTACCTCGTGTTGTTTTTTCTTCCTAGTTTATGTCTTGAACGGAGCACAAATGAACACTCACGGTGCACACCACACCAGTAAGGAAACAATTAAAATTTTAATAGTGTTAAGTGACACAAAAACCTGCAAGGGTGTGCCTGCCAAACTTTCTTATTCGCTCGCTGTCAGCACTTTTCTTTTCTTCGTTTAGGGCTGTATGAAGCAACAGAGGGGCTAAAAAACCCACACTGGCAAAAAAAGAAGAGGGGTCAACATAACTACCATATTTTCTGGTGAATAGGTCGCACCGGTGTATAGGTCGCATTGTCCAATTATCACCAATAGATTGGAAAAATCCCTAGATAGGTCGCACCGGTGTATAGGTCGCACCTACGTTTAGCTCTGCTGCAAATGTCTGCCACAGGAGCGCACAGCAAGGCTTTTAAGAAGATTAACACTTAAAAACAATTATTTGTTTGATAAAAATTATAGCAAATATGTGTCTGAGCTGAACTTTTCCTTAATAAATGAACGTAATTGTGAAATGAGCTGGATTTAAAAATTTGTTTAGCCGAAAGTGATAACAAGCCATATATAGGTCGCACCGGTGTATAGGTCGCAGGCCTTGAAAAACCAGAAAAAGGTGCGACCTATCACCGGAAAATAGGGGTAATTCAAATAGACACATTTTATCACCCCCTTTGGGTGGTTTGAATTGATTTCCACAAATCTTTCAAAGCATTTGTGCAATAAGTTTGTAATTTTGTCCTGCAGCACATCTTCTAAAACTTTCATAAAAGGACAAAAAAAATTAGCAGAAATTCAGCTTGTCTGTGTAACGGGGCTCTTTATGTGATTTCTTTAACGTTTTTATGACTTTAAGTGTTAAATGATCTGTTTGTAATGTTTGTTGACAATTTCCCATCCAAAAACCAACAAACAAACATTTATATAAAAATTCCAGTAACATGTTCTGAACAAAGGTTTGTAAGCTCAATCATCCAGGTGGATAACAACAAAAAAAGGTTAAAATCGTGTCATCTGGACCGGAACACTTTAAATTAAAATTTCCAGCTCTGGATTTAATTTCTTTCTGTGGATTGCAACAACCTATTTGTCTTTCTTTGCTATTGAGAAGCCATTAAAAAGATCTCCTCGTCCTGTTTATTTGCACACCCAGTTGTGCAACACACTCTTCTGATTGGGTCTGTCTTTGTTTTAGTGCTGGTCCAAAAGTTCATGGCGTTTGAGCCGGCTATATTTTTGCCAATAATTTGGGTGTAGGGAGAAAGGCGTGGCACGGTGGCTCAGTTGGTAGAGCTGTTGTTTCTCAGCGAGAAGGTTGCCGGATCAAATCCCGTCCGGAAGCCTTTCAGTTGCAGTTTGTATGTTCTCTCCGTGCATGCGTGGGTTTTCTCCGCATACTCCGGTTTCTACCACAGACCAAAAACATGCATGCTAGACTGATTGGTGACTTTTAATTGTCCCTAGGTGTGAGTGAGAGAGTGAATGGTTGTTTGTCTTTGTGTGTCCCTGTGATGGACTGGAGACCTGTCCAGGGTGTACCCCGCCTCTCGCACAGTGATGGCTGGACATGGGCACCAGTGACCCCCGTGGCTCAAACAGGAAGAAGCGGCCAAAAGATGATGGATGGAGCATTAGAAAGATCTGACCAAACTGTGATAAAATTCCATAAATCTAATGTCCATAACCTCTACAGCAACAAGAAGGCATATAATGTTAGAGAAAGTTTGCAGCTTGTTGTTATTGACTAAGATTGGTAAAACCAGTTAATCTAATTCCAACTCTGTATGAGATTAAACCTGACCAAGTGGATACTACTGACTGATGCCAGACAGCAACATAATGGTGGCACTACTGTTCTAAAGAGATGAAAAAAAAAAAGTGATATTTTGAATGTGTTGGGCCAAGTTATGATGCTGGTAACAGCAAATGCAAACAATTTACAAGCTATTTTGAATTGATTTAACTTTTTCATCATTATATTTGTTTGTTACTTCTATGAAAGATTTTCTTTAGGTTGAGAAAATGCTATAGTGACACTCTAATACCTTTGCAATAATCAAAAAGTCGGCACAATCCAATTCTTAATTAAAATGTATAGTTCAGGTTGCTCTCAAAATATAAATGGGTTTTGACAAATGGCAAGTACTACAAATAAAATATATGGTAAACTCCTTTATTTCCTGTCCAAATTAAATATACCGTATTTTCCGGAGTATAGGTCGCACCCGAGTATAGGTCGCACCATCCAATTACCGTATTGCCAAAGAATTGGAAAAATCCATATAAGGTTGCACCTGAGTATAGGTCGCACCTACGTCAAAATGTGGACCGTGTTTAGCTCTGCTGCAAATGTCTCTTCCACAGGAGCGCACAGCAAGGCTTTTAAGAAGATTAACACTTAAAAACAATTAATTGTTTGATAAAAAATTATAGCAAATATGTGTCTGAGCTGAACTTTTCTTTAATAAATGAATAATTTTAGCAGGATAAACACCTAAAAAAAATTGTTAGCTGACATTATTGTAAGAGTGTGTTTCAGTTTAATTTTTGTTAATAAATAATTACAAATCAGCTTACAGGTAGTCCCCGAATTACGAGCGCTCTGATCTACGAGGTTCCAGACTTACGAGCTGGCGAATTTTTGGAAAAAACGCAAAAAATACTGAGTTTTCATGTGTTTTTTCACCACAGTTAGTTAGCTAAGCATATGGACACACGTTTCCGATCATTTTTATGCACTCATAAGCAGTTTTTGGATGAAAATAGAGTGTTTGTAGTCGCGCTAGCGAAACCGTTCCAATTTACGAGCGAAATTTCGGACTTACGAGAGACATGGCAACCGTTCCAAATTACGAGATTTCCGGTTTACGAGCGCCTCGTTGTAACGGATCTCGCTCGTAAATCGGGGACTACCTGTATTTTATAAAAAGCCATATATAGGTCGCAGGGCATGCAAAAATGATAAAAAGGTGCGACCTATAGTTCGGAATATACGGTAATATACTGCACATAGGAAAAACGAATGGAGTGACACGTGAAGAGTTTTGACATGTAAAGGGCTTCTTTTATCTGAAAATCTTGAAGGTGTGCAAGGGTTAACACATCAGCTGCAGCATACCAACAAATTAAATCTCAAAGGGAGCTATCAGTGCCAGAGTCAGCAAAAACACTCCGCAACGATAAGCCCACTCTAGAAAACCTATAAGGCTGAGATTTTAACTTCAGCTGGACCAGGCACATCCAGTCTTAAAAACTGCTCGACAGAGGAACATCACGGAGACTCAGGAGTGTCATCATCCCTTAAATCTCCACGAGAACCTCACTGGCTTCAAACTGAGCATCGTCATGACTTAACAATGTTGTTATTCCCACTTAAGGTAAGAGGTGCCAACAAAACAAGGCCACCGCCTGACTACGAGGCCGTTTCTGCATGGACAAAAGGAGAGGACGAGAATCCGCAGTTGAAACCAAACAACTTACTGTTCGTTACTCTGTGGTGTGCAGGGCAATTTGAGAGGGTGACGCATACCCAAACAACACCGACTCATTGAATCACCAGTGTTTACGCAGCCTCATAACTCTGCACCATCTGCACGGCTCGGGTCTCATCCTTGGTGCAGCACAATGGACGTTTACTGGACGTTTTAAAGCAAGCTCACAAATCACAGCACATCTCCTGCTTTAAATTGATCTTTAGTGACAGCGGGGACACGTTCCTCGCAGTGGCCTCCATCCTCAAACCCACCGCCAGCTCCTTCACCTTACAAGGCAAATGTGAGATGAAAAAAAAAAAAAGGGCAATGAACTTCTGACCTGTCATTGAGACAGCAGGGGAAGCTCTGCAGCTTGGGGGCAACCAGAGTCCACCATCCACTCTGTCACTCCTCCCCTCAGTGTCTCACACTACCTTCTCATAAAACCCTAGTAAAAACCTCCTGCTCCCCCTTTTATGGATGCCAGATGGTGGGGAGGCCTTCATGCCTCTGGACTTGCCTCCCTAGTCTAGTAAAACCAGTTGACCTCGGTCACAGAAAAACTGCTGTTTATGAAAAGGCTTGGGACAAAACACACAAACATCCTGCCTCTGAAACAATCCATTGCCATCTCATCTCCCAAAGAGCCCTTTTACAAGATGAGGGTCGATCATGTGAACCCTGACTCGGAGCTGGAGAAGTCCAGATGCAATTACTCAACCTGTGGGCACATTTTTGTTTTCTTTATTATTATTTTTTGCATACTTTGTGTATGCGAGGTCTAAAATTCTCCCAACGAAGCAGAGAAGCAAAACAAACGGAGCCGGCGGCGGCGTTTAGGTTGAAGCCGAACCGCAGTCTGGCCTTCAATCTGCAGCGTTCTGGTCCAGCCTTGACTTTACCTAAAACAAACACTCTGAAGATCCAGTCACCTCAGCCCAACGGAGAGAAATCCTGAGGAAAAAAGTTTAGTTTAGAGCTCCATTAACACTCCCCCGCCAACATACTGCCACTTCTGTGGCCGATGCTTCCCCCCCCCACCAAGTGCTGGACAAAACTCAAGTCTTTTCACTCACTTGTCACTTGTGTAGGAGTTGTGCCCTTTGGCGGGCCTGCTTAGACTAAATCCAGTGTTTGAAAGCAGGCAGTTTGGTGGGAAAACAGGTTAAAAGATCCCCGGATCTCCTCGCTATAAAAGAGCAGTGGAATCAATGGCTTCCCTTTGCTACAAATCCATTAAAGCGATTACCGTATTTTTCGGAGTATAGGTCGCACATTTTTATCATTTTTTCATGGCCTGCGACCTATACTCAGGTGCGACCTATATATGGCTTTTGATCACTTTCGGCAAAAACAAATTTTTAAATCCAGCTCATTTCACAATTACGTTCATTTATTAAGGAAAAGTTCAGCTCAGACATATATTTGCTATAATTTTTATCAAACAAATAATTGTTTTTAAGTGTTAATCTTCTTAAAAGCCTTGCTGTGCGCTCCTGTGGCAGACATTTGCAGCAGAGCTAAACGTAGGTGCGACCTATACTCCGGTGCAACCTATCTAATTTTTCCAATCTATTGGTAATAATTGGACAATGCGACCTATACTCCGAAAAATACGGTATCTGTTCTTCCAGTCACAACCGTCTTTCCTCTCTGCTCACCCCAGATGCTCCGGCAATTACTTCTTCTTTTTTATTTGTTCTACTAGTTTGGATCTACCCTTTATGTCCTGCAATTCAACCTGACCCATGGGCAACCCCTGCCATGGCTGCCTAAGCCATTAGCTTGGCTGTGTCTGCAGGTTATTAGCGCGATAAAAGTTTACTGTTCTTCCAGCCGCTCCGTTTAATGCCTCCGAGGAACAAGTCTGTGGGACCTTTCACACAACAGAGGGGCCCACGAGGGCACTTGGTCGCGCACAAAAACACCCAAACGCCACATATTACATCTCAACAAGAAACCAGGAATATGAATCACGCCAGAGTTCCCCTTAAGCGTCGGCTTTGTGAAAACACAAAGACAAACGGGCTTGGAAGGAGGTTGGCGGCTGCCTGAGTTAACTTTTCTTCTGTGCGGCAGAAGCTGTGGGCAGCAACGCCAACTCAGCACTTCCCTCAATATTCTCCAGTTTCAAGCCGAGAGAGAGAGAGAGAGAACAAAGGGAAAGAGTGAAGTTGGTGCAGAGGTAACGAGGACACACACAGGAGTGTGTGCCCTCAATAATGAGCGCTGTTGCAGTCTCTGACCGAGTCCTGCTAGACAGCAAGGATAAAGATCCATGCAGCTGCTCTGCACAGCCTGCCTGTAGTCTACCCACACAGACAGTAACTGTAGCCCACCCCTTTTTATTCTGCAGCTCTGTCTACCACAAAATGGAAACCACAGTGTGAGTGGAATTTGCTTGGAGACGCATTGAGATCCAAACAGTGAAACTCCATTAAAACTGCTAATTCCACTGAGTTTCCTTAGCAGCGCATTTTCTCAGTGCAACGTTTTTAACTATGAACTCAGAACAGAACAGTGCTTCCCAAAAAAATGCCAAAACAAAAGAATAATCTGGCGCGGGGTTCGAACGGAATACATCTTTGTGGCGTGTTTAAAAAAAGAACGACAAGATGAATCTGACGCTAACGACGCGCCGTCGAGACGGCGGCCAAAACGTGTCGGAAGGCAGAGCGGAGATTTTTTTTTGCAAACAACACGAGCTCGTCTCTGAGAAGAACAAACACTGCGAGCCGTGCCGGGAAAGATTTCTGGTGCATCCGAGTGCAGATTTGAGGAAATCCACATGATTACAAACTATCATTCATCCAGAGCATGTGTCAAAGTCTGCACACGGCTCTCCTGGTAAACTGTTTGGAACAAATGGAAGAGAAAAAAAAGGGAAGAATTTCACAACAAAAAAATAAACGAGGAACAGAGAAACTCCCAAAAGAGTTGTCTGGAGTTGATATTTATAGAGCACTTTTTCCTTGGAGAGTCCAAACAACAGTGTCAAAGTGTCACAAATGACTTGTTTAAAAATGTTCTTGCAGGCCGAACACTGTTTTAGATCTAAACTCAGCATCTTTGAAAACATGCCCACTTCCTACATATTAGCTCATTCTTAGCGATAAATACAAGTACAACATTATTAACTCCAAATGTCTTTAAGTTTGAAACTGGAGGACTTCCACAGAGAGGCCATTTTGGCAGTTCTTGGCTGTAAAGCTGTGCGAGTGCCAGCTCCACCCCATTAAGAGCGAACCCCACACATCATATGTTTCCACTTTACCGACAGGGTGGAAATGACCTCAACGCAGTAAAAGATGACAAGGGTGCTAGCGCTGTTCACCAGATGTGAGCAGAAAAAGGGAGAGAGGGAAAAAAATGAGGAGGAGGAGGAGGAAGGGGAGAGAAAACCATTCGCCTGAAGAATTTACTGCAAACCCCCGAGTCGCTCTGTGATTGAGGGTTCAAGCCAAGCTCCAGAGGTTCCTGGTGTATCTCAGCGGCGCTCAGCAGAGCCTCCCAGTCAAAACAGACACCACACTGCACATAACCACACGCATCAACACATACAAGGCGTTTGGTCATGCATGTCCTAAAAAAAACAAGACGACATCAACAACAAAAACCAAAGACGGCGCTGCGCTGTCGTTCCCTCGCACCTGCTGGCAAACACAAAAGCCGTTTCCTCCAGTGGTGTCCAGCCAAGACCTTTTATCCCTTTTAGCCAAGCCTGCACCACAACAAAAGCAGAGAAATTAGGGAGTTGTGCTGATGATGGGGCGAGTAATCTCTTTGGAGGTGCTCATTATATCTGTACAGTTTGGCCGTTGAAAGAGGTGAATTACATTTGGACATCCAGAGATGGGTGTCTTTGTGAAGATGAGCGCCGCAACAATGACCTGTGGAATAATTCATACATGCCGTACGGGACAGATGCCCCGAGCAGACCACTTTCTCTGAATGGGATTGAACACAGTCCACTGACAGGAGGCCACACACTAATTAAATATACAGTATTTAAAATGGTCATAGTAAGAAACTGTCCTGTAATCATCATATTCTTCTTTTTTTTTTGCCTTGTCGTGAGTAAAGCTAGATTTATACTCGACGCGTGTGCAAGCCAAAAGTGACGCAATACCACCGTCCCCGCCCCTGCTCGTAGGCCCCGTGCGTCGTTTTGGCGCGTGTCGTGCACCTCCGATTTTTTTGAAACTCCGCAAGGCTAGTGTGCGCGCCGTTGACGATGGACGCTTTCGAAGTTGCTCTTGCTGAACGCATCCGGATGTATCGCCATTTATATGACCCCTCTATGAGAGAACATAAAGATGTGCAAATGGCACAGAATTCTTGGAAGGAGATTGCGGAAGCGATGCAGAAAGACGAATCTGTGTGTAGAAAGGCTTGGAAGAACACGCGGGATTGCTTTGTGAAGGACACAACTGTTGTTCTATTATGATTTGCTCCTCTAATAAAGACAACAGTTCAGCACGTGAGCGGAAAGCCATTTTTGTTGTTGTGTGACGTCAAACAGTTCTACGGTAGATTTCTTCTTCTACTCCCTTTCTTGCGACATATGCACATGTTTTAGAGGGTACTGCCACCTGCTGGTCCGTAAAAGAACAGCACTTTGCCATGCGTCGCCGTGCATCAACTATAAACACAGCGGCGACACTGTAAACGCAGAAGCCGCACGGCTCCGTGCGCACGCAGTCCGCGCGCTCCAGCCAGCGGACCAAAAGTGTGAGTATAACTCGGAATTAAACGTGTGACAGGTGACATGACTTTAACACAGATTCAAGTCTGCTGGCACCAGAAACACAGAGGTGATTAGTTTTAATGATAATCTGCAAAGCAGCTTGACATTTTTTTTTTAAAAAGATGATGTGCTAGCAAGCTCTTGTCTTGACATCGCCTATACTCTACTTAAGACACAAGGCTTATAATAGTTCCCTCATTATAGGATAAAGGGTGGGCCTGCTCTATTTCAGGCCATAGCTCTGTGTGTCTGGGCTTGTCGGCAGGCTGGAAATAAAGCCAGAAGCTTGTCAGCGCCACAAGCGCAGGCGAGGCTGCCCTTTTAGGCAGAAGCAATGACAGTGCGGGGAATCGTGCAACTGTTAAGACACCTGCAAAAGAAAGGGGGGGGGGGAATTGAACTGAGGTGGTGTCTTCAGTGTCTTCAGCTTGTCGGTAACCGAGGCCCATCTTCACGCTTGTCTTTTTGAATGTGAACTCCTGCTGTAGCGACAGAGAAAGAACGAGCAGAAAGTGGGAGCTGGGTGGGGCAACTCTTCAGCAGGATGTGGTCGCAGAGATACGACATAGTCTGCGCTTCAAAGCAAGGTCACAGAGGGAAAAGGTCCACCTGACCAGATGATGCTGTGGCAAAGAGTGACGGAACCTAGGGTGACGGCAATGCTGAATAAATAATGTCTCCCTCTCACTGCAAAAGAGTCTGCATGGACAGCTGTGCTGAATTCATTTGATACGGGCGCCTGCTGACAATGCTGCATTGCTCCGTCTCGGCAAGGAAGCGCGTTACGCTGGTTTTGAAGAGCACACCGAGGCGTGCAGCTTTTCAGGACAAGATAATTGTTGAGACCAGAAGCTCCGACCCCTTAAAAAAAGGATGAATGAATGAATAAATAAGGGGAGAGGAATAAAACACGCAGGGAGCTGGTCGGTTCCGAGCTCTTAGTGCTCTGAGAGCAGGTTTTGAAATGTAATGCTCAGGTGGCACATCAGGTACATAAGAGGACTGGCATCTGTATAGCAGAGCAGCAGAGAGCCAAAAATATGGATCACACTCATTTGTGAATTTAGCGAGCACTCAAAACAAGCTGGAGGATGGTTATGAGGTCACCCTGACAAAGTCTCTCTATACTTCTATCTCCCTGTCTTTTTCTCAACGTACCAATCCATCTGCAGTATTGATCTATGTAGCAATACTGTACAATCCATCTTCTGTCCATGTAAGATGGATGATGAGTTTCATCTTTCCAAAAACGGACAGGCAGTCCTCAACACCACTGGAAAAGAACCACGCGTGGTGTTCCGTATGTAGGCCAGTCTGAATACAGACTCACGCAACGTGCGCTCGCTACAGCGGAGGTGGAGATCTAAGTATAATGCAGTGTGAGGGGGAGTGCAGCAGGAGATCTCAGCGGAGGAGAGGAGCAGAGCCCGTGTCTGCACTTCTGCGTGTGCTTGTGTCCTACAAGGTCGAGGAGGTGTCAAGCCGAGGAGGTGAGGCAGAGGAGGTGTCAGTCAAGGTCTTGGTGATGGAGAAGTGCTGGTCTGTGGGTGGAGCGATGCAGAGGGGGAGTTTAGGGAGACGAAGAGCAGAAAGCGGGACGGCAGCAGGAAGGGGAGGTGGAGTGCTGTCGAGACATAGCACGGAGGTCACAATCAGAGAGTTTGGGCAGAGAATGGGGAGGGCGGGGTCTCTGAACTGTACGAGGTCTGTGCACTGTGGCTGTGAGGTCTGCGTGCACAGTGCGGAGCGAGTGTGTGTGTTCTGCTGTTGAAGCCCACCAGCCAGAGAGCACAAAGTTCTTATTTAGCACAGGAAGAGCAGCTCTGCTTAGCAACCGCAGGCGCCCTCCAATCACAAGTGGAGAGAACAGACTGACGGAGGACGAGTCCTTTCTGAAAGTGCGTGGAGTCTGACGGAGACCTTGAAATGACGTGGTCCAGGCCCTGCCCACATCCAAAAAGACGTACGAAACACTTCTGGAGTTGAACCCTGGGCTTTCAATGTCACCGGCACGCAACGTCAAGAAGTCGCTCGCACCTCAGCGCGGCCCCGCCGATATTTCTGGACTCAAGCACGGAACTCAAAGTTAATCTAAATCGTTTTAATCCTAAAATAAATTATGCATATCCCAACGAGTCGTGAAAATCCCTAAAACATTGATTCTCCGTTCCCCCGCAGCAACAGCACGGTGCAGCAACTTGGCGCTGCACCAGTTGCAAGTGAACCGACGGCACCCACCCGATTCTAATCTGCTAGCCATCAAAACAGGAGGCACGGACAAGATTTGGCCCAAACGCTGTCTGAACACTGAGCAGTCTGTTTGCTTTAGCTGCCTAAGCTAATCCTCCTGATAGCTTTGAAGGTGTTTGGTGGGCGGATTGTAGGCGAGAGCAGCATGCCGATTTGTCATATGGCACCAGCAGGCCTACTTCTGCTCTGGCTGGAGCTCCATTAGCACATCTCCAATGTGGTCTAACAGTTCTGCAGAGCTGCAGGTCATTAAAGGGAGAAAATGTAAAGGGATAAACATTGCATTCCCATTTGTGTGTCTTTTAGCCTTTGAAATCTGATCAGACAAGCACTTGGAATGAGCATGTGCAATCGTGTTGTTGTTCTTTTTCTCTCTGTATAATGTACTTTCTGCGGTATATCTAATTCATGTTCTAATTACAAAATTCCAGAGGGACTGGTTATAAATTGTGAAGATGATGCAAGGAAGGAGGAGACATTCTGAGCCGTTCTGTGCTCCTAAAAAAAAAAAAAAAAAGCTGTCCAGATAAGATGACAGTTTTGATGTGCACTATGGTTTCTGCATTCCTGGAGTTATGCAGGATTATCAGAGTTTAAAGCCCCCTGACTGCAGCAGCTTATTGCTCAAGCAGCAGACGCAGACTCCAGGATTTCCTGTCTATGCACCAGATGGGCCAGATTCTTAATCACAGAGCTGGAAATCAGGAGGTTATTGAGCAGGAATTGATGATGATTGTGGAATAACACTAACTCGATACAGGCATCTGTTCTGCACCTAACAGCCCGACTGACTAACTAGCGTGTTGGGTGCAGTCACAGTCAGAGCTCATCTCCTCCTTCATCTCATCAGCACCGATCAACACTAATCATCCTCCTCCCTCGCTCCACCAGTTACACAAGAAGTCCTTCACACATGGGCACTGTGCTGTGTCATCAAGGGTTAGGAACAAAACATTGTCCACATAAACTACTGATAAGAAACCGGCAATGAAGTGGCTAAATAATGTATTTTTTTTAATTATACAGCTTTCTTATTGTTTTTAACTCACTAGCCTACATGCACGTGTGTAATAAATGCATGAATATCAGCAGAAAAAGATAAACATAAAAGAACAATAAGCTGATTACAGCTTTTGAGGAATTTTGAATTTAGTTTTTTTTTTCTCCCTAACCAGTTTATAATTAGCCTGGTTGATACCAGACCCATGTCCTTCACTTCGCTTTGTACTAGGGTCTGGCATCTCTCCCATAGACAGCGATTTCTCCGTTAGATTTTTGAATGGACCAATCAGAGAACAGAAGGCGGAGTTTTGTTAGTTTAGCCTGGCGAGGTCCAGGCTATTCAGATAAAAAGCTCAGAAACCACTCGGTGGATATTTTTTCTGCTACCAGTGTGTAATTATATGTCTCTAATTTACTGACTGTTGGCCTAGATGAAACATTTGAGATAAAATTCGATTTTTTATCATTTATTTTCGTAGCGCACCCGAGGCTGTTTGGAAAATGTCAAACCGAAACTATTTAAATCCAGCAGATTTGACCATTTCGTGAATTGATTTAGGAACTGTTAAGCTCAGGAACACTTCTGATATAACGTCAGCGGTGAAATATATTTTTTATCAGCAGAGAAATAATAGTTTACCTTGTTTTATTGAAAATTCCTTCGTGGCGGCAGCCATTTTGAATGACGACGTCAGTCGACGTCGTTCAAAACTCCGCCTTCTGCTCTCTGATTGCTCAGGAACACTTCTGATATAACGTTAGCTAAGAAATACATTTTTTATCAGCAGAGAAATAATAGTTTTTTACCTTGTTTTATTGAAAATTCCTTCGTGGCGGCAGCCATTTTGAATGACGACGTCAGTCGACGTCGTTCAAAACTCCGCCTTCTGTTCTCTGATTGGTCCGGTCAAAAATCTACCGGAGATATCCTTGTCTATGGGACAAGTCCCAGACCCAGCAGTGAAGGGAAATGAGAATTGAGCGGAGCTGCGTAGGAATGGCGAGGGCCAGGCTAGTTTATAATATATATAGTGTTTAACTTTAACTTTAATATTAAGGAGTACAGTATTTACATATATTAAAAAATGTACAGAAAAATACTTCCTGTCAAATAATTAGTTCTTGGACAAGTGATGATTTTATTTACCGGTACACATAATTTTG
Source organism: Garcialebias charrua (assembly GCA_038048925.1). Classification (NCBI taxonomy): domain Eukaryota; kingdom Metazoa; phylum Chordata; class Actinopteri; order Cyprinodontiformes; family Rivulidae; genus Garcialebias; species Garcialebias charrua. The sequence goes on along the minus strand of JBBPBX010004391.1, from coordinate 7,582 downwards.
ACAAAAAATTATCTCAAAAGCATTTTTTTTAAATATACGGTACCGTATTGCTCTGCATCTAAACCTTATCTGCAAATTGTTCTTTGCATATTTTAAAAACCTTTAAGGTAAATATTTGAACCATTGCTATGTTTTAAATACATTTAAAATGGCTTGAAACAATATACCGGTAACCAGTGCTGGGCAGCGCTAACCCAAAAATTAGTTCCACTATTTCTAAAGCACTAATTAATTTATTTAGGTCCACAATTTCAAAAGCACTAATGTCTTATAAAAATTAGGGGAAGCTAATTCTAAACCGCTAATTCTAAAATGAAACACCATCAGACAAGAAGCAAGTTTTAAGTTGTTTGTATTGTACTATAGACTTAGGAAGGTATTTATAATAATATTATTTGTAATAATAATCATTTTCTTTGAGTATAACCAATGGACAGGAAGGTATTTATAATAATATTGTTTGTAATAATAATCATTTTCTTTGAGTATAACCAATAGACAGGAAGGTATTTATAATAATATTGTTTGTAATAATAATCATTTTCTTTGAGTATAACCAATAGACAGGAAGGTATTTATAATAATATTGTTTGTAATAATAATCATTTTCTTTGAGTATAACCAATAGACAGGAAGATGCTGGTGAAGATTCTTAGTCGTCCAGGACATGATGAAATCAAAAAAGGCGTTCAATACAGGATCAACTGGACTTTATTTGTTGCAGAAAACGTTTCGACTTCTGTCCAGAAGTCTTTTTCAATTCAAGTCAGTGACTTTATAGCACAAGGTTTTTCTGAGCTTAACCGGTTCAAATGGTCAAATCTGTTGGATTTAAAAAAAGTATTTCGCATTTGCCCTCTTCAAAATGGCGGCCGCAAACGGCGAAATACTTTTTTTTAAACAGCAGATTTGACCATTTGGACCGGTTAAGCTCAGAAAAACCTTTTGCTTTAAAGTCACTGACTTTATAGCACAAGGTTTTTCTGAGCTTAACCGGTTCAAATGGTCAAATCTGTTGGATTTAAAAAAATATTTCGCATTTGCCCTCTTCAAAATGGCGGCCGCAAATGGCGAAATATTTTTTTTTTAAACCAGCAGATTTGACCATTTGAACCAGTTAAGCTCAGAAAAACCTTGTGCTATAAAGTCAGCTAAGAAGTATATTTTTCTCAGCAAAGAAATAATTGTTTTTCCCGTGTTTTCATGGAAAGTCCTTATCTTCTGTGGGCGTCGCGGCCGCCATTTTGAAGAGGGCAAATGCGAAATACTTTTAAAAATCCAGACGCGTCGCGTAGGCCGCTGAGAAACATCCATAAGTTCACCCTCCATGTTAAAAACTCTTCGTCTGACTCTTCAAAAACAAGCAATAATGCTGCAGAGTAACACACTGGCTGCTAACTGCTATAGAGAGAGCACACACCAAGAGTCTGAGGGGGACGCTTTTTAGTGACGGACCACATCCGGCGCTGTCGTCCGAGCTCATAAATACGTTATTTCATTTTTACTGATAGATAATTAGTTATTAGCGGTATTGCATTGTAAATAAAAATAGCACAAAACCGCTTATGAATTATAAAAGTTAGTCAATCCACAAAAACGCTGACAAAAAGTTTAGGTCCACTGTAAGCGTATTAGCTCTTTAGCGCTCCCTAGCGGTCTGCGCCCACCACTGCCGGTAACGATAACTTAAATGGCTGTGCATGCTATGACTGCACCACTCGTGATTTTATCATTGCAAGATGCTATAAAAGACAAGCGATGACGTACTGTAACTGCTTCTGTATGTGTCTGTTAGCAAAACATCTCATGATTCAACTCTTTTAAAGTAATATTTGGAAGTGGAAGTGTATACAGCTCAGTCAACCCTATTTAAGATGGTCACCACAGCTAATCAATCACAAAAACAGCTAACAATCAATCAAGCTGGCAGACCATAAGCTAAAGTTTGGTGTAGCAGCTCAAATTTGAGCGCTAACGAAACACAAAACGTCTTTGTTTATAACCGTGACTGTTAGAAAACAATCTCTTAAACAGCAGATTTAAATGAAAGTCTCAGAAATTATTCAACATTGAATCAAGTTTTGAAATCAAACTCATTCAAGAAGATACGTTTTACAGATACGGAGTGAAAATCCAGTGTGTAAAACAAATTATCTTGGCGTTCGCTGAAGAAAAACGGGAGCAGAGCCTCGGTCCAGGTGGCTTTTATGATGGACCGGGCGTGGCCCAACAACAGGTGGGCGTGGACTAGAAGTTTTTCAGTAAAAGGCGCGAAGCGCGGGTAAAACCCAATAAGCGCAGCTTTTAAAGGGCGGCGCTTACACGAAATAGAACATTTCTTTACAAAACAAATAGATGTAATCAGTGAAACCTGGAATTGTTTCACAATTTAGAGGAAAATCCGACACTAACCCAAACGAGTGTTTTTGCTCAACTAATATGGGCTTTTCTGCAATGATTATTTTAAAAAGAAATTTAGGAGGGAATGTGATAATTGTATAAAAGCAACATGATTCTTCTAAATTTCCATTAAAAACAGGATTGAATAAGTCTTATTCCTTTCAGACATGCAGACACCACTGCAGGCTCCAATCCGTCTTTTGAGTTGCATAAAAAGGAAACTGGTGACACAGCAGCCTCACACGCATGAAGTTCCCACCCTGAGAAAGGCTGGAGGTTACAGACCTTTCCACACTGCGCCCAAAGAAACAAGCAGCGAGCAAAGAGACACTGCTGCACTTCACAGCCTCTGAAAGCCCGGCCCTCGAACAAAGGAGGCGGCAGGTCTTTAGCACACATTACCCATGAGAGAGCCCCCAGCTGACATCCTTTTAACATGGGGTCACCGCTGCTAGAATGAAGGCCACCACCCCTGGGAGCTCCTGACACCCCTTTGCCTCGACATGCCGCCTCTGCTTTGACCACAACACTCCGGCGAGCAGTCACTGGCTGGATAAGGGGGCTGGTCAGAGGGGAGTGGGCAAGGGTGTTGGGCCTGAGCCGGCTGCTTTTAAAAAGTTGACAAGTTGGAAAAGGTCAATTAAACGCAAGCTCAATTTTTAAAACGTGCAGCGATGAAATAAAAAATATACAAAAACTGAAATTTTAGTTGGGTTAATGCAAAGTCCAAGCTGACTATGGGTGAAACAGCCCATCAAAGACCGAAAGGATGCACCGTTCCAGCTTCCGGGACTTAGAGGAGGTCAGCAGGCAGATGGGAATGGAACTGGGCCGGCAGCTTAATCTGTCTCATGCATTTGATCCAGTCATAACACCCGCCTTGTTTACACTGAAACACACACAGGCTTCCTCGGCATACATAAAGGCACCCACACACACACACACGGGTCAACACAGCTGATAATGGAGGAGGCAAGAGACTTAACATTCAGTAATTCACTTTGAATAAAACCATCGTGCACCATCCTTTAGCCTTTGCTTTAGCTGACTGAGAGATTGAGGCTATTTGCATCGAGTGAGGAGAACAATGGGATGTGGAAACATGGCATAAATTGGCCTTACTTGAATGCTTTTAATATGTGTTCCATTACGGAGAGTCCACACGTTTGCTCTGCGCTCAGTCAGACGATTGATCGTGTTGCCCTTCTTCTTGGGGATTTTGTTTTTTTTCCCGTTAATGCTCAAAGTTATTTGACTTCGACCTGAATGAAAAAATTTTTTTTCTTCCGTTCCAATCCTCTTTCTTGGGAGATTTCCATGCTAATCAGAGAAGTTAATATTTGAATTACTACATGCAACGGTCAGCAGAATGGAGTAACTAGAAAATTCAGCTTTCCATCAAATCATGTGCAATCTCAAACAAAACTTGGACTTTTTTTTAAAAAAGAACAGAGCTTCTGTTGAGGTCGCTGTTTGTTGTGTATATTTTTCCATCCTTAATCAGGAAGCCATCTGGACAGTGGACTGATTGGATGGCGTATAAAAAAAAAAAAACGGATTGGGAAGGGGGTGTTGGTTGGGTCATTATCTTCAGGGAAAGGTCAGAGGTCATGGCCTTTAGACAACACATGTCAAAGCCTGGCTCACACACCTCACATCTTCTGAATGGGAGAGTCTGCGGCGTCCTCTCTGCAATCTGCTCTCATCGGCACAGCAACTGACCACATGGTGGATCTGATGCGAAACAGACCATCAGAAACAGTTTGCTGCTCTTCTCTCACTTGTTTTACGAGTTGGTTGCTATTAAACGAAAACTTCAGAACAGCACAATCATCTGTTGTGGCGGCTCCAGATCTGCACCGGCCTCCTCTTTCGCTACATGAGGAGGGAGTCTAGACAGATGATCCAAGCAGACGAGGTAACCTGTCTCTTATTAATAAAACACTGTGACATAAGAGAGGCTGTGGCAGACCGATAACATTGTGTCTTCATTTCATGGGTAAGCTGAGCCAAGCGCAGTCAGCCAGTCCGGGCCCGGCCTTTCAGCAGCTTGGCCTGTCAGGCTGATGTATGGGATAGTGCTGGTGTGCAGCTCCCCAAGGACCAGGGCCTGTCTGCTAACTGGGACACGACTGACAGTGAACCGCAGCAAACCCACACTGCCCCCTCCGCCACGCTCGCCTCCATGATGCGGAGAGACCCTTCTCTGTGCGCAGTTCATCAAAAACGGTCAGCGCACAAGTCAACATTTTGAGGAAATACATAACTCACAGGTACATCAAGACCTGCTGACTGCTTTAAGGAAGACATCAACCACAGGTTGTCATTGCTTTTCAGCTGCCCCTTTCTGCAGGTGTCATCGACTCGAACAAACTTGCACGTAAGGTTTAGCATTTGTTTTACGACGGACGGACGTTCCTGATGCGTCCTGGACTCAAACGTGGAGCGTCAGGGTCACAAAGCTGCAGCACCGACCATCGAGCTACCACCGTGCTAAGATATGGAGCACTGGGTTGGAAACAAAAACATACAACTCACATGCGTAGCGAGGGGGGGGTTCGGGGGGTTCGAACGAACCGCCCACTTTGCCTATGAAGTCCCGCACAACACAAGTTCTGTGTTAAGAGAGGTGGAAAGAGAAGGTATGGAGACGCCGCTAATATCAAACCAGTTAACTTGCCTCGGTGGTTGACTGGAAGAGCATCGGTTGGCCACTCCAAACTATCTTGACTTGGGTTCGATCCTCACGTGGTTGAACTTATTTTACGTTTGTCTTTTATTGGATAAAAAAATAAAATAAAGGAGTTTGTGTTATGCCTGTGGTTAACGCAAAGCAAACTACTTTTTTTTTTTTATCCAATAAAAGACAAACTTAAAATAAGTTCAACCACGTGAGGATTAGTGCTGGGCGATATGACGATATATATCGTGGGGACGATAGAAACGTGTCTATCGTGCTACTTGCCTTCTATCGTCTCTATCGTTTATAAAATAATTTTATTAATTATTCATGCAAATAAATAAAGTAGGTTACGATGAAATGTATTGGTGTTGTCACTTTGCTTAAACTCAGTTTATATATGTGATAAATAAGAATAAAAAAATAACTTTCGCAAAGAAGCTTCATATTGTGGTTTTGCGACATGACGGCGCTGCTTTATGTTTGACGCACGCGCGGGTTTGCGACACATGCTTTACGTTGTTAAACTCGAGAGCAATGGAGACGCAGGGGCATGAAGCCGGTGTCACAACAAGGAGAAACAGCTGCACAGGCAGCCCAAGAAGAAGAACTTTTACCAAAAAGAGGGGGAACGTCTGTTATTTGGGTACATTTTGGATTCAAGAAGTCTGACACGGAGCAGAAAACGGTAATCTGCAAACTTTGTCACAACGCCGTTCCCTCGCCCGACGCCAACACAACCAAACCACAACACAAACCAAATACTAAATTAAAGGTGGGGTATGTAACATTGTAATGTAGTCTAACTTTTCTAACAATATATTTTTAACATATTTCTTCACTCTGTCACTATCTACTGACAGACTGATGTTAGACAAAGTAATCTCTGAAAAAAACTATAGTCCCCTTGCTTCTCTATCAGCATTTATAAAAACACTAAAAACACAGAGTGACCCGGACACTGACCAGCCAATAAAAACAGAGTTGTTTGTCACGCCCCAACCCACGCCCCCACCTGTCCCAGCCTCAGCGCCGCGGCTCGTTCTCATTCAAAGGATTGCAAAGCGATGCAGGACTGTTTTTTATGTGACACAAATGTATTAAATATCCCTTCTTCATCCCAGAGCTGGACTTTTATTTAGTTTTTTTGCCAAAAGTCAAGTGATCGCTTCATCCTTCACTGACAGGAATGAGGAAATGGATTTGTCACGACTCACGAGCGAATTAAATCATGTCCAAATTGGCTGGTGATGCTCTGCTGATTACAGGGTCTTTTTGTGTTGTTGGACGAGTGATTCATGGTTTTATTATATTTTTTAAACAGTTATATTATCATATAAACACAGAACTTCGCAGCGCAGAGACAGGACATGGAGTGGGGGCGGAGCATTCCAGACATTCCAAACCTGCGCTGACAGACATGAGGAAATCACGAGCGAATCATGTCCAACGTTGCTTCGTGAACCTCTGCTGATTTCTGCTGGTTTTTGTGTTGTTGGACAAGTGCTCCATGGTTTTATAATATTTTTAAAAGGTTTTATTAACATATAATCACAGAACTTTGCAGCGCAGAGACAGGACATGGAGTGGGGGCGGAGCATTCCAGACATTTCAAACCTGCACTGACAGAAAGAGGAAGTCACGAGCGAATTAAATAATGTCCAACGTTGCTTCGTGAAGCTCTGATGATTTCTGCTGGGTTTTGTGTTGTTGGACAAGTGCTCTATGGTTTTATTATATTTTTAAAAGGTTTTTATAACATATAATCACAGAATATTGAAGCGCTCCGAGCAGACACACAGCAGGGGGCGGAGCAGAACTAAAATTCAGCAGAAGCACGGACTGTGGCTCCACCTCTGAGCCATATATAGCTCTGAGGGGGAGGTAGCAGAATGCTCTTCTGCGCTGAAAATATTTCTGTCCCAGAGTGTTCAAGAAATCGCATACCCCACCTTTTAACAGTTAAACTACCATTTTTTGTCAAAATGACAATTCTACCTATGCAACCCATGGGATTGTCAAACTGACAAATTGAATTAGCATTTTTAAAGCCATTGGTATGTATATGAGGCCATTCCAATCTGTTGGCGGGGAGGAGGCCTTGGGGCATATTTATATAGTCAGGTAAATCCAGTGGTGGAGAAAATACTCAAACACTGTACTTAAGTAAAAGTGCAAATAAACAGACAAAAATATACTCTAGTAAAAGTAGAAGTACCATATTAATATTTTTACTTAAGTAAAAGTAAATAAGTACTTGCTTTTAAAAATACTTAAAGTATTAAAGTAAAAGTAATTGCTGAATGTATTACCTAATGCAATGGCCTACAATACCATAAAGTGTGTGATATATATATATATATATATATATATATATATATATATATATATATATATATATATATATATATATATATATGTGATATATATACATATATATATATATATATATATATATATATATATATATGTATATATATAATATATATATATGTATATATA
>JBBPBX010004390.1:44512-77022 GCA_038048925.1 Garcialebias charrua | reverse complement strand
CTAACACACGACTGCACACCATCGTACAGCTCCAACCACTTCATCAAGTTTGCGGACGACACAACAGTGGTAGGTCTCATCAGCAACAACGATGAGACGGACTACAGGAACGAGGTGAGCCGCTTGGCCTTGTGGTGCGGACACAACAATCTCACTCTCAACGTGGAGAAGACAAAGGAGATTGTCGTGGACTTCAGGAAGAGGGATGCACAACATGCCCCTCTGACCATCAACAGCACCGCAGTGGAGAGAGTGGACAGCACCAAGTTCCTGGGAGTGCACGTCTCGAAGGACCTGTCCTGGAGCAGGAACACTGCAGCACTGGCCAAGAAGGCTCACCAGCGCCTCTACTTTCTCCGCAAGCTGAAAAGGGCTGGAGCTTCAACCCCCATCATGTGCACCTTCTACAGGGGTGCCATAGAAAGTGTCCTGACCAGCTGCATCACGGTGTGGTTTGGTGCATGTACTGCATCATGCCGCAAGAGCCTCCAGCGCATCGTGAAAGCAGCTGAGAAGATCGTCGGCACCTCCTTGCCCTCACTGCAGGACTTACACAGCAAACGCCTCACTCGGAAAGCCCACTGCATGGCAGGTGATCCCACACACCCACTACACAGCCGCTTTAGACTGCTGCCATCAGGGAGGAGACTGAGGAGTCTCCAGGCTCGAACCAGCAGACTGAGAGACAGCTCTGTTCATCAGGCAGTCAGAATGCTAAACACTCTGCCTGCTCTGCCTCCCCTCCCATTTGAACTGCCTTAACACAAAAAACTTTCTCACACATTACCACTCAACACAAAGTTTTTAACACTGGACCCTGTGTCATCAAACGGGTTATTCACTAAACTCTCGGTCATGTGCTCATTCAGTTTGCACTACTTCTCATATTTGCACTAATGTTTGTATTACATTACTGCCTATAGTCATACTACTGTTTACATTCACTGTTTACATTTATTAATACGGTTTACATTTATTACTACTGTTTTACATTTATTACTACTGTTTACATTTACACTACTTTTATATCTACACTACTGCTGATACATATACAGTATTCTCTGACTAGCCTTATCTAAGGATGCCAAATGTGCCTTACTGCATATGCCACTTTGCCTCTATACCAACATCAACTACCTCATACATATACTGTGTACATTAACTCATATGCTGCTGTGCCACTCTTTGCAAATGTCAATGCTAGAACCTTCAGTTTATTTTATAGATATACTTTTTATACTTTTTATACTACTATGAAAAAACTCAGGACAGTATTACACTTTTATTATTTCATTTTATGCTTATGTTCATTGGGTGTTTGGTGTTTTAGGGGTGTTTGGTGTTTCAGTGTTGGTGTAAATTTTCATACTTTTATACTACTATGAAAAAACTCAGGACAGTGTTACACTTTTACTATTTTATGCTTATGTTTATTAAATGTTTTAGTGTTTAGTGTTTAGATGGTTACTGTTGCACCGAGGGACTGAGAGAAACGCAATTTCAATCCTGTGTATGTCCTGTACATATTGCAGTTTTGACAATAAAGTTGACTTTGACTTTGACTTTGGGATAGGGGTGGGCGATATGGCTCAAAAATTATATTGTGATATTTCAGAGCGATATCACGATAACGATAAATTTCGTGATATAACCCAAAAAAAAAAAAGAAATCAAATTTATTTATTTGACAAAATTAATTTAACATGTTGCTTTGCAGTATTATAATTTTTTTAAAAACAACAAGGGTTAATTTGACTGAAATTACTTTATTTAGTAAAGTATTCAGTCAGTATAAAAATAAAAAATAAAAAAGATCTGTTATTTAGATTGAAAAAGTCTGCACAAAATATAATGGACTATCTTTAGGCTTTTAATACCTAGTAGTTCTTTGACATTCTTGTTAGGTCTAAATTGTTTTTAATTTTTAACTGGCTGTTTTTTATTGTTATTTTTTATTGTTTGTTTTATTTCTGTATTGTTCAGCACTTTGTGCACCTTCTGGCTGCTGAAAAGGGCTCTATAAATAAAGATTGATTGATTGATTGATAAACAAAAACCACCACAAAAACTAAAGTTCAGGTGTAGTTTCCTAAATCACTCTCCATGTAAAATATATTATTCTTTGTTTCTAAAGAGTGACACGGTCGAACATTTGTTGACGGTCCCTAAGTGAACCATGACGTCTCTGAATAGGGGCAGACTCAGCGCGGCTGCCCGAAATCAGACTCCATGAAGTGGACTGACGAGAGCAACGCACCGATGAAGACACGGAGCTCGAATCTCCAACTTCCAACTTGAAAATAACTTCACTGTGGTTTTCTCTTGGTTCGTGGAGAGCTGCGCGTGTTTGTAGAGACAGTTTTCAGAGCGAGGGAGACCAGCCCGCAGCGCGGGCTGCTCAGTGGGGTGTGGGGGCGGGTGGGGGCATTTGATCCTCTACCTGCTGTTCAGAGCAGGGGACAGAAGCTGACACGACGCGCGGTTTGTTTTTATCATTTTAGCACCAGTACAGACTGGTGGAAGAGAGGTGCGCAGTTCAGTTTGAAGCGCTCGGTTGGGGGGCGGGGCGTCCTTACGTATCACGTCATGAAATTAGCATATCATGATATATATTTTTTGCCCAGGCAAGCTATTTTTACCGGTATTATCGTAAACGATATGATATGGCCCAGCCTTAGAGTGTCCCCTCTGGGTCGGGGAGGAGGTTCTGCCCCAAGTGGAGGAGTTTAAGTATCTCGGGGTCTTGTTCACGAATGAGGGAAAGCTGGAGCGTGAGATCGATAGGCGGATAGGAGCAGCATCCGCAGTGAACCGGGCGCTGTACCGGTCTGTCATGGTGAAAAGAGAGCCGAGTCAAAAGGCAAAGCTCTCAATTTACCGATCGATATATGTTCCCACCCTCATCTTTGGTCATGAGCTTTGGGTTGTGACCGATAGAACGAGATCTCGGATACAAGCGGCTGAAATGAGTTTTCTCCGCAGGGTGTCTGGACTTTCCCTTAGAGATAAGGTGAGAAGCTCGGTCATCCGGGAGGGACTAAGAGTAGAGCCGCTGCTTCTCCACATCGAGAGGAGCCAGTTGAGGTGGCTCGGGCATCTGGTTAGGATGCCTCCTGGACGCCTCCCTGGTGAGGTGTTCCGGGCATGTCCCACCAGGAGGAGACCCAGAGGAAGACCCAGGACACGCTGGAGGGACTATAGCCGTTTTCGCATTGACCGGCCCTCTATGGCCCGGGCCGCCCCGCCTTCTAACCCGGGTTCAGCGTGTTCACATTTTCCTTTTTTCCCCGGGTCCGCCCTAGTTTTGGAACCATCTTCATCGTGGTTCTGTTCGGGCCGAGCTCCCCCGGCCCAGTTTGACGTCATTTACTGCTCACATTTGATTCGTTGTTTGCAGCAGGGGCTGGACTCGTTCTAACAACCTCAGCATGAGGGCTGCATTTCATTAAAAATTAACTACATAAACCCCTAAAAAAATTGTTAGCTGAATTAGTTTTTCTGCGTTAAATTTTTGTTAAAACTGATTACAAATCAGCTTATGTATCAGCTTATGTTAGAACGTAAATAACACGAAGCGCGTACCCATTTCCGCCTTTCCGCGCGACCTGAATGTCATTAAAATATAACTACCGTAATATTGTCTAACTCTTGCGTGCAGCCAGGGTTTTAAAATATAACTAACAATCTCTAACTTCTACGTGCAGCTAGAATGTTAGGAGGGGTGATTGCTATATAGGTAAAGTGGACACCTAAAAATCCAGTCCGCCGCTGTAGCTCAAAGCGATCGCACACTGTTGTTACAATCTTTTATCTTGACCCGGTGAAGCAGGTTCGCTTCCCACCTGGTACGAAGTAATTTAACTTTTTTTTTTTTATTGTTGGAGTAAATAAAAAGGAGTTTGTTTGGTTAGCACAACTCCTTTTTATTTACTCCAATAAAAAAAAAAGTAAAATTACTTCGTACCAGGTGGGAAGCGAACCCGCTTCACCGGGTCAAGATAAAAGATTGTAACAGCAGTGACGATCGCTTTGAGCTACAGCGGCGGACTAGATCTTTAGGTGTCCACTTTACTTATATAGGAATCACCTCTCTTAACATTCTAGGTGCATGTAGAAGTTAGAGATTATTAGTTATATTTTAAAACCCTGAATGCGTGCAACAGTTAGACAATATTAGTTATATTTTAATGACATTCAGGTCGCGCGGAAAGGCGGAAATGGGTGCGCGCTTCGTGTTATTTACGTTCTAACATAAGCTGATACATAAGCTGATTTGTAATCAGTTATTAACAAAAATTTAACTCAGAAAAACTAATATATATATTCAGCTAACAAATATTTGTTAGCGGCGTGTCCTCTCTTAAAACACTGTAAGCTCGCACACAAGAACACTCCACCCACGTCAAGTGAACACTCCACCCACTTCAAGAGAACACCCCACCCACTTCAATGCTTGCTCTCCGGACAGTGCGTAATGAACGAGGGGGGGCCAGGGCTGGCTCTGGGCCAACCAGAGACGAGCCGGACTGGGGAGGGCCGGTCAATGCGAAAACGGCTACAGAGGCCTCCACCTCTGTTTAATGATGGACGGTTTCTTTTCACAAAGATGGCCTCCTTTACTCCTCTCTCAAACCATCATTCCTCTCTATCAAGGATGTGATCCCTGAACGAGTGGCCTGCAGATGAGTGTAAACTGCAGAGTCCTGACCTGTTGATTGATCTTCTGTGCTGATCCATCTTTTTGGCCAGTGACTGTTTAGTTTCCCCGATGTAAGACTGATCACCCTCCTGACACGGAACAGCATACACAATATTACTCTGTTTGTGCCAGAGGACTGGATCTTTGGGATGAACCAGTCTTTGCCATAATGTATTTTGGGGTTTACCGTAGTCACTGGGACGTTGTGTTTAGAAAATAAATGTTTCAATTTCTCTGAAACTCCCGCAGCATACGGAAAGACCACTGGTCTGGTTCTGGGTTCTTCCTTTTCCATCCAGCGGACCTGAATTGATGATGTTAGATTTTTTTACCTGGATTACTGAGCATGCATCAGGGTATTCTAGATGCAGTTTTTATCAGACACATCCAATACACCATGGTTTCATTTTTTCTTGTCACTCGCCACCAAAAGGCAAAGGTGGACAATAATGATTTTGCCTGTCTCTGTGTGTATTTATGTCTGTTAACAAATGACGGAAACTTTTACTGAAACTTGCAGAAATTATTTAAAGGATATACAACTTATTAATATTTGAATGTATGTTTGTTTGATTTGTTTTATCCATGAGAGAAATTACTTTTTAACAGCAGCAGACACAAAATAAATATACTGTAATATTATATGATATAAAAAAACAACTGAAATAACGATTCCATATCAGTAAAACAACATAGCTCTTTTCCATGAGAACGAGCTATTAAACAATGAGGTGGAAAACATGAAAACATTCTTTATGACCTCCTCAAACATTTTCTATCACCACAGAGCTGGATTAGTTTTTTGGAGAAAAGTCAGATCAAATTTATTTGTATAGCACATCTAAAACAGGAACTGTTACCAAAGTGCTTAACAAAAGGATCACAGCATCAAATAAAAAGTACCAAGTAACAAGATATAATTACAACAACAGGAATAAAAACATAAAAACACCAACACAATCAGAAATAATAAAATACTAAATCAGACCACACTGTTAAATGACAATAAGTGCAGGTGTGTTTTCAGGAGAGATTAAGAAGCAGACACATGTGGCCTGTCGACTGTTGAGGGGCAGATTGTTCCAGAGTTTCGGGCCCATGACTGAAACACCCGATCTCCTCTGAGCTTCAACCTGGTTTTTGGTACAACCAAAAGCAACTGGTCTGATGATCTCAAAGCCCGAGAAGGAACATAACGATGAAGAAGGTCAGAGAGATATGAGAGTGCCGAGGCCACTGATGCACTTAAATGCACTTAAAGGAGACCACATATAGGTATTTAAAATGTTTATGTTATGTCTGTGTGCTATCTTGACAATATTAATTCATTTTAATACACAAAATAATTCTTAGATAATTAATTATACCCTTTTTAATTCTGCCATTTTTAACTTTCGTTTTGAACGACCGGTTTCTGATACAAGTTCTGAAGTCCACGCCCTTCAACGATCTGTTTACGCCCTCTGTAACAGCCAGTAATAATAATAATAATAATAAACTTTATTTGTATAGCACCTTCCACAATGCCTTGCATTGACCAAGGTGCTTAACAATAGATTGGAAAAATCCCTAGATAGGTTGCACTGGTGTATAGGTCGCACCTACGTTTAGCTCTGCTGCAAATGTCTGCCACAGGAGCGCACAGCAAGGCTTTTAAGAAGATTAACACTTAAAGGGGACCACAGATAGGTTTTTAAAATTTTTATGGTATGTCTGTGGGCTATCCAGACAATGTTCATTCAATTTAATACACAAAATAATTCTTAGATAATCAATTATACCCTTTTTAATTCTGCCATTTTTAACTTTCGTTTTGAACGACTGGTTTATGATAATGAGCTCTCATGGCCACGCCCTTCAAAGATCTGTTTACATTTACTCCGCCCTCTGTAAGAGCCAGTATCTCTAATCTGTTGTTGTTTTAAAATTAGCTCTTTTTTTATTACTCATTTGACTTACTGTTAGTGCTAGCTTAAGATAACTTACCGAAAGCCGTCTGCGCGCGCCGCCATGAGCTGCTCCTTTTAGCCCGAATCCGAGGCTAAAAATAGCTCGTTCCTCCTCCGCCCTTTTAGGTCCGCTCGTTGCATGCGGCGCTTTTGGGAGCGATCTCTGCTTCAGTCCAGACACATACACAAAGTTCACTGAGTGTTTCCAGTTAATTTATCCGTATGAGGCAACCTCTGACCGGACCCCACGCTCCTCAAAAGCTATCAGCTCCCAGCAGCTCCCGGCCGCAGATGGTCTCTTCGCCGGCGGTCTGCTCGTTTTCCGTCTGCCGGCTGCTCGTTGGGAGCGATCGCTAATACGCTAAAAATTGAACTAAAACGTAAAAATAACAATTATACTTTATTTATAAAGCCATTTAAAACAACCACAGCTGCAACAAAGTGCTGTACACATGAAATTAAGAACATTTAAACAAAAGATGAGATGAAATCAGGAAAAACAACCGTCATGTCTTTTATACTGAAGTGGGTTGAGCCTCACCAGGGGTTGCTAGGTGAGGGGCTGGACTCAGGTTTGGGGTGGGTTGTGGCTGCGGCTTGTGACGTCACAAACCGCAGGATTTAAAAACGAAATGTTTCTAAGAAAAATAAATATACTTAGAGTAAATAAACCACTGGGTGCATTTTTTTTTTTGGCCCTAGGACTGTTTTTTTATGAAGTACATACCCAAAGTTGAGTAAAAAAAACATTAAAAAGTGAATTTTGAATATGTGGTCCCCTTTAAAAACAATTATTTGTTTGATAAAAATTATAGCAAATATATGTCTGAGCTGAACTTTTCCTTAATAAATTAACGTAATTGTGAAATGAGCTGGATTTAAGAATTTGTTTCACCGAAAGTGATAACAAACCATATATAGGTCGCACCTGAGTATAGGTCGCAGGCCTTGAAAAAAAACAAACATAAAAAGGTGCGACCTATACACCGGAAAATAAGGTAACTCTAAATTGTCTCTAGGTGTGTGAAAGAGTGAATGGTTATTTGTGTCGTTTGTCTCTATGTGTCCCTGTGATGGACTGGAGACCTGTCCAGAGTGTCCCCTGCCTCTTGCACAGTGATGGCTGGACATGAGCACCAGTGACCCCCGTGACTCGAAAGGAAGAAGCAGATAAAATATAATGGATGTATGGAGTTATCTGTGCTGTTGTATTCATTTATACTCATCTACACAGACTCATGTTGGGGCTGCTGTTTAATACACTATTATTTACATTATTAGTGTTTTGCATATATCTTAGATATTTTAGTATATTGCTTGGCATTCATTCAACTCATTTATCTTGTACTGTATACTGTTTCTTTTGATACTTTATATTTTTGCTATTTTGGGGTGTAAATAGGACCTTGAGTACACAATTTCATTTCACCTCATGTACTACATGTGATGTGAATGACAAAAAATAAAATACTTGAACTTGAACATCTGGTCTCTTCAGGTCCTGCAAACCACCAACAACTGGTCTCCTCACTTCCTCTAAAACAAGGGTGCTCGTTACGTCGATCGCGATCTACCGGTCGATCGCGGAGGCACTAGTAGATTGCAGCGTGACATTAAAAAATTGTCAGCCTATCAAACATCCCGTCACTTGATTGACATACAGGGCAACCAATCAGATGACGAGCTGTAGGTCACTGCTCATGCTAAAAACATTGGCGCGAAGTGCAGCAAAACATACAAGCGAAAACAATCAGCGAATTACCTCAGATTTTAAGCCCTTGCTAAAACATGAGTGAGAAACCTGGACCAAGCAAGAAGGCAAAAACGTATCACTTTCATACGGAATGGGAGGTGGACTTTTTTTTCTGTCATTTTTCACTCACCAAACTTCAAAAGCCGCCACCGAAGCATCATTCCGGGTGAGTCGCGCCGGGTGTTTTGTTTTTTTGAATGTCCAGAGGACCAGACTTAGCTTTTGTAGATGTGACATTAGTATTGATCCTCAGCATTTTTTATAATTATACTTTATTTAAAAAGCCCTTTAAAACAACTACAGCTGCAACAAAGTGCTGTACATATAAAACCATTTTAACCAATACCCTGATGCATGCTCAATAATCCAAGTAGAAAAATCTAAAAAAGCTAACTCTGGTCCTCTCGACATTCAAAAAAAACAAAACAAAACAAAGCAAGAGCTGAGCTGAATACAGCAGCTCAGACCGAGGAAGTCTTTCGGACGAAAGACGAAACATTTCTACAAATTTTTTTTGCTTTGTTTTGTTTTGTTTTTTGAATGTCCAGAGGACCAGAGTTAGCTTTTTACATTTTAACTAATCATCACATCTTTTACTCTTTTAAATAATTTTTTTTTCACATATTTCATCATTGCTTCTTTCAAGAGTTCCACACCTGAAAATGCCTCATGAGAAACATCTGCCTGCTCAACACCTGAAAATGCCTCATGAGAAACATCTGCCTGCTCAAAGCTTCTCTGACATTCTTCTGTCTGTTGTGAGCCACCAGGGGGCTAGTTAGCATTGAAGCTAACATGTTAGCTGATGAACTGTTGCTCCTCGTTGTGTTTTTGCTGTCACCACCCCCGGGCACCTCATGTGGTCCCTGCGGGCAACCAGGTGCCCATAGGCACCACGTTGGTGACCCCTGATTTATTATGTGTTGTGCAATATTGGCTTATAGTTATGCAAGGTACATCAACATACATTGTACATAAAAAGAATCCTTAATACATTTGAAGATAATTATGGTAAATGGAGCTTACTTATACTGTATAGCGCTTTCCAGACCCTTTTGAGGGGCCCCAAAGTGCTTCACAGTACCAGCCATCCACCCATTCATACACACATTCATACACCGGTAGCGGTAGACTGCCATGCAAGGCGCCAACCAGTCCTACCGGGAGCAACTCGGGGTTAAGTGTCTTGCCCAGGGACACAATGAGGTATGCCGTGACCGGGGATCGAACCTGAGACCTTCCGGTCCTGAGCCGGCTGCCCTGCCTCTACACCATCTCGGACCCCTCGGCCAATTATATGTTTTGCATTTTTGTATTGGGTAGATCATTTTGACTTGGTTGTTTTATAAGTAGCTCGCATGCTGAAAAAGTGTGAGCACCCCTGCTCTAAAACTTCCAACTGGTCCCAGGTCCTCCACAACCAACAACTGGTTTTGAGTCCAGCAGCCTGTTAATCTGCATCTGAACGGGTGAGTCGAGTCCACCTGTGGCCCGGGGGGTTACCTGCAGGTTCTTCTGCTCTGTGTGGACAAGAGCTGCACGGCCGCCACTTGTTGCAGCATCAAACTCCATCTCTCCCTGTTCTTCGGAGGGAGGATCTTGGAGGAGGGATGGGGGGTCTCCGTCACATCCTCTGTCCATGTATGGGCATGAAGTTTACACGCAGCGGGGAATCCTCTCCGCGGAGCTGATGAATGGGGAGGAGGGCCGGCGGAGCCGCCAAAGTGTATAAAAGGAGAGGAAGGGGGAGTCTCTGAAATGTACAGCAGCAAATACCTCGAGAGGAGCGGACAGCCACAGGATTATACCTTCATCTGTCGTTTGGAGACTCCTTTTTCACTTTGGATCGTTCATTGAAGCAAATCAACAAAGCTGACTGGACTAAGCATCACCCTCCCCCTCCCCCCATCCTTCTTATTTTGATTTGTCTCCTTCCTCCACGGGAGAGACGGACCTTCATTATGTTGAACAACATGGATGTGAACGCCAAAGACTCCTTCTTCCCTCAGTTTGACAGCTGCAGCTCGTCCTCCATGCTCATGGAGACCAGCGCGCGCAAGGACAACCAGGAGGTGTTCGTGGAGGCGGCGGCGGAGCGGGGGGCACCTGCCCAGTTCGGCCACGGTGAGTTGTTCCTGCAGCCGAGATGCTGCCGAGATGTCACACAATCAGAGAGAGCTGAGTTGGAATGAGCGCGTGTGAGGCGACATGAGTGTTTGAGTGAGGCGCGCGGCTGTTGCGCACCAGGATAAAGTTGTCCTCCTTGTTTTCTATATGCTTCCATGCAGAAGGAGCCCCCGCGACCCTAAAGACCGAGGCTTCCAGCTCAGAGTTTGCGTTTAACCCCTGCGAGTGCCCGAAGGAGTCGTACCCCCCCTCGTCGCTCGCCTACGCCGGCAGCTTCTACGTGGAGGCGGCGCAGGGAGCGCCCTGCAGCACCGAGACGCTCCTCAACATGATCACAGAGATCGTGGGCATCTCCACGCTGCCGCTGTCAGAGGCGCAGCACAGCAGCTCCACCAGCATCAGCACCAGCACCATCAGCACCAGCAGCAGCCGGGGGACGTACCCGTCCCCCCACCCAGAGCCGCTGGACAGCAGCCAGGGCGCAAAGAGGGCCCCCCCTTACACCTGCTCCGGGCCCCATCCTCCCGGGTACTCCCCGGACCAGCCGTGTCCCACGTACGCGGAGGACCCGTCCCGGGAGGACCCGTCCACCTCCCAGCTCGGCTTCGGCTCCCCCCGCGCTCAGAAGAAGGCCGAGCCCACGTCGGAGGCCGCGTCCTTCCCGGTGGTGGTGAAGAATGAGTTCGACAGCAGCTGCTACGAGTGGGGGGGCTTCAGCAACAAGTCCGACTGCTTGGAGTCCACCTTCCACACCGAGACCTTCCCCATGTCCAACGACTTCCCCCCCGAGCAGCAGATGGACGTTAAGGAGCTCCTGGACTCGTTCCCGGGGATCTGCCCCCACCCGGAGATGGAGTTCAAGGTGGAGGGGGGCATCAAGCAGGAGCCGTGTTTCTCTGACACCTGCTCCCAGAGCTACTCCACCCCCCTGTATAACAACTACCTCCCCCCACTTCCACCCGTGAACCTGAAAGCCTTCCCTGACCCCCCACAGCAGTGCGAGCCTCTGTACACGGCCTTACCCAGCACCATCGACTCCATCCTCTACTCCTCCCTCCTCCCGGAGTCCTCCTTCCCACAGACCTTCACCACCCGCGCCACGAAGCCCCCGCGGGCCAGGAAGACCCCTGCCTCCTCCTCCACCCACGGCCCGGCCAAGGAGAAGCCCTTCTCCTGCCCCATGGAGAGCTGCGAGCGCCGCTTCTCGCGCTCGGACGAGCTGAACCGGCACATCCGGATCCACACGGGCCACAAGCCGTTCCAGTGCCGCATCTGCCTGCGCAGCTTCAGCCGCAGCGACCACCTCACCACGCACACCCGGACTCACACGGGCGAGAAGCCCTTCTCCTGCGACGTGTGCGGCAAGAGGTTCGCGCGCAGCGACGAGAGGAAGCGGCACGGGCGCGTGCACCTGAAGCAGAAGGAGAAGCTGGAGCTGAAGCCGCAGGTGAGCGCGGCGGCCGCGTGGCCCTTCAGTCTCCCTGAGGGGCTGTGAGGTCACGTGCTGCAGCTGGACTTCCGGGTTGAGGTGCAGCTCGTGTCACTCCTTTTGACCTTTGCATGACTCGCTGCTCCTTCAGCACCTCCTGCACGAGGAGCAGGACGGCGGCTCCTCCTCCTCTGCTTCGAGCCACCTGTGGAGCAACGACTGGACTCGTTTATTTAAGATGCATGTTTATGTTTATGTTTTCTTTGGAGCTCCGTGAGCTCCGGTCCTTCCCAGTGAAGGGTTGAATGTAGATGAAGTCACGTGGGGCTCAGCTCACCATTTTACTGTCACGGTTTTTATTTGGTCCTTTTGCTCTTTGTGTTGTGTTATCAATTGGTTGAATTATTACAGTTGTGAAAGATATATCATAAATGGCAAATAAATATATTTGTATCGCTGTACTTCTTTGTATTTTTATAGAATACGTGTATATTTTACAACTATTACTATTAATATTGGTCCTTTCTATGAGGTGAAATGTATTCTCAATCATTTTTGATGTGTGGATTTTTTAGGGCTGTTGCTCACCAAGAGAATCTCTGAATGTTTGATATTAGAAGCGTTTTGTTTGCGTCATTCTGTTGAACAGCAGAGTGTTTGTCAGGATGTACACGATGAACAAACATCTGGAGTAATCAGGTAGCACACATTGCTGCGACTTTCTCTACGTCTCACTTTGGAGAGGACAGACTTTTAGACTTCTGCTCCGTTTGTTCTCCTGCTGGAGGTCCTGTGTGCTGAAATGTTCACTTTAGCAAAAAATCTTGAGGACGTTGTTGAGAGTTTGGTGAACTTTGTCACCGACAGGCTGCTGCAAAAAAAGAAACAGAGTCATTGAACTCGCCTTAAGTTATATTAACTGTTCGAGCAAGGCTTTTGTACAGCGACCGTTTCTACAATACATGAATATTGATGTCGTTATTTTTATCAAAGCTTTATGAATAAAATCAACATTTTCTGGAGGCTGTTGAGGTTATTCTTTCTTTTCTCCCCCTGGTGAGTGTGTCCTTCCCCACAATTCACATCTTGGACCGGGTCACCTGCCTCCTGACTGTATAGGCCCAACATCAGACATGACGGTTTGTGCTCCGTAACTCACACAGCTGAACTGAAAGTCTTTGGCTTCAGAGAAAACACAGCTTCCTGATGCAATCAGAAATACATTTTTTATAAAAACAAAGCAACTGGGTGAATTCAGTGATGTGCACTAAAGAAGCTGAAACTGCTGTTAATGCAGAAAGAAGCTGAACACTGGCCAAAGGATAAACAAAGCCAAACACTCACACAAAAAACTCTTGTGAATGAGTCCTCGTGACTCAATGAGACTGACCTGTTTAAATAAAGGTTGAATTAATAAATAAAAAAAGCTAAATGCTAGATTAAAGCTAAAAACAGTAAAAGTTTCAAAGGGCTAGCGAGAAGCTA
The DNA here is from genome assembly GCA_038048925.1 of Garcialebias charrua. Classification (NCBI taxonomy): domain Eukaryota; kingdom Metazoa; phylum Chordata; class Actinopteri; order Cyprinodontiformes; family Rivulidae; genus Garcialebias; species Garcialebias charrua. Next base: position 63,580 of record JBBPBX010004390.1, on the reverse strand, counting down.
AATATGAAAAAAGAATTGCTAAGAGCTAAAAGTGTTGGATAACTAAATGCTAAAACTAGCAAAAATGATTTAAACACTGAAATTAACAAAATGCTAGCCAAAATGATTTAAACACTAGCCAGACGATAAAAATAAAAGACCAGCTAAAAGCTAAAAATAAGCTTATTGCCAGCTAAAATACAACAGTAGTCAAACATTAGACGAAAGTATCAAAAACATTAAAACCTAGCTGAAAGAAGCAGAAGAAGACAACAACAGAGGACAAACACTGAAACAGAATTGAAAAATAATAACGTAATTCATTTCTACGTGCTTCTTTGTAAAAAATATTTGGGCATTTTTCAAATCTCTCTTGTAAACGAGTCCCCGAGGCTCAATGGGACTAACCTGTATAAATAAAGGTAAACATTTGGTAAAATAGTTACAGAAAGCAGAAATGCTCTTGCCCATCTCCTGAACGAGCTGAAGGTTTCAGTGAACTAGCACACAGTGTGCTGGAGAAGGAAACACTATGCTTGGGGAATGAATGCTGTCCCACATATTGAAGCAGATTTACTGATCAGTATGAAGCGTTTTGCTTCACCAAGCTTTGTTCTTAGCTCTAAATGGAAGAGCTTTAAGAGGAGGAGCCAGAGCCGGGGGTTCTGATCGCTGCATTTTGTTGAATGCATATTTTTGTAGGATGCCAAGACCTCCCAGTCTGCCCGTGCACATCATGCAGGCATGTATGGGTCTCCACGGCGCGACGTAGGACATGCATGTGTCCATGACTCAGGCGGCAGTGCGTAAGTGTCTGAGCTGTCCTGTAGCTCACAAACACACTGTACGAGTGTGAACATACAAGCTGCCACATGGAGCACCGTGAATAGTACGTCGCCATCTTCTCCTGTCCATCATTCATCTGCTCCTACAACAGCAGGGAGCTGTGAGCGGCAAGGCGCGTTCCGACTCTGTTATTCTGTTTGCCAGCATACAGCGATGGGACAAGATGAAGCTTTTGGACTGCTGTGATGTGTAGCTGCAGTGACCATTATCCACACACTTGAAGACTGGAGAGTCATTGAACTCTGGCCACTGATGGAATTTCGGCAATTGTGCATTTGTGAGCTCAAATTCACATTTGCATAGAGAGAACGGTCCTCGGTGTACCTACAACATAGGTTTTCAGCCGGACTGAACATGTTCGGAACAAAAGGCTTGATGGAAACAAAAGACATACATCATTGCTTTTTTTGTTCCTACTGAGTGACATTAATGGGTTTTTGTTTCTCTTATGCAAAATACTTGAAGCCGTTAAGTGATTTCCAGGTCGAGCAGTGAGAACCATGCTCCCTGAGAATCGCTGCAAATGGTGGCAAATGAAAGCCATTAAATCCTTGCCAAGGCATTACTAATGCAAATATGTTAACAGTATGACTGTTGTGACGGGGTGACTGACTAATAGATTTCATACGTAAGCAGGAAGAAACCCAGACGCAGTTTCACTTCTTCACCGCCTCATCCAAGTGCTGTCTTTGGTTCGTTCAGGACTCCATCAAGAGAAGAGTTCTGCCCGAGTACGTTCCCCACGAGGCTTTTCCTTTAAGATGATGCTAACTCTGGAGGTGACTTCTAAATATACATTTCCTCCTTGCTTCTTATTGGAAATAAAAGCTGGGGCTAACTAAAGCACATTGTCCTCCTCGAAGTCAAGGCCATCCAGAACGAAGCTGCAGTTACACGTCTGAAGTCCACCTGAAGACAGATGAGTGCAGCTCGTGCTGTCTGTGAAGAGCCCAGCGTTCTTTTTATGCACGCTTGAACTCCAAACAGTCCCGGCTCTACAACAATAATCCAATAATGTCTTTCAGAATGTCTGAAAAACATGATCTTGGCAGGTTCAGTGCTTCAAGCTTCAGGTATCAGGTCACCTCAAGTGCCCATTAATAATCACAGTCCTACTTGAGACAGTCTATATGGCTCCACAGTCTCGTTGGCATGTGGATTGATCCATTGTAGGCTAATCACCGCATAATTTTATGCGCACCTTTGAAATGTGCACCCGGGTGCGTCATGGTCCTTGTGGGGTGGGCTCGGTAATCAAGGTGCATAATCGCATGGCGGTAATGGCAATCAGGCTTTAGCAGATTAATTCCTCGGATCACACAGCCGCCCCGTGGGCCCGGTATCTGATCGTGAAGAAGGGTGTAGGAGGTCTGGAGAGTGCAGGTGATTAAAAACACGAGAAGCACAAAGTGCTCCTTGTCAAACATTTCAAAGCACCCAAATCTTCGCTTTTGCTCTCGCTGCCCAAATTGTGTCACAGATGAGGCGACGCAAGTGGCTGACGGAAAAACTCGGTCTTTGCGCCGTTAGAGGCCCGAGGGCGACTCGGAGGTCTCGACCATCTTTGCGTGGCACACAACAAACAGAATGTTTACAAAAAGACGAGAGCAGTGAAGAAATTCAAAAGGTTCACGGCTCTTTACCTTGAAAACTCTAAAGTCACATTTTAACTTATAAGAGTTTAAAGGTCCACTGACATGATTTTTTTTACTATTCATAAAATTGCTCAATATATATATATTTTATCATTTAAATATGTTTGTTTTTGCAAACAAAATGATAAATCACTTTAATTTTGCTTTAAAAGTGATTTTGAACTTCAAGCCGTGTTTAATCATGGGAAATCCGATTACACACGAACGCACCATCTGTGACGTAGTGTGAGGCAGAGGGCTCTGGTCTCTTTAATAGCGGACAATTTAAAACCAGATGAATTTATCAATCTATGTGAAGATTTGAGCTTATTTGTCTTCATTTTGGGAAGCAGAAAATAGTTTGGGTGACGGAACAAGAAACAACAGGATCTAATTTAGGTCTGATGCTGTATCAGATTTACCTTCATGTCGAGCTGCTCACACCCGCGCACTGTGACAAGCCCAGAGCTCTGCCTCACACTACGTCACAGATGGTGCATTCGCGTGTAATCGGATTTCCCATGGGGAGTGGTGGCGCAAAGGTTAAGAAGGTGCGCTTGTGATCGGAAGGTCGCCGGTTCAAGCCCCGGTACCGACAACATCAAAGATGTGGGTGGGATAAGTGAAGCGGTCACACTTGTATCCACCCTCATCTGCCCCACTCTGGGCCCTTGAGCAAGGCCCTTAACCCCCACCATCTGCTCCCCCGGGAACCCTAGATATCAGCTCTCTGCTCCACACAGAGGGCTGTGGTTGCTCGGTGGTCTGTGGTTGTGTCAGGAAGGGCATCCGGCGTAAAAACAACTGCCAAATCTTCGTGCGACCAGTTCGCTGTGGCGACCCCTAACGCAGGGAATAAAGCCGAAAGAAGAAAAAAAAAAAAAAAAAAAAACACGGCTTGAAGTTCAAAATCACTTTTAAAGCAAAATTAAAGTGATTTATCATTTTGTTTGCAAAAACGAACATATTTAAATGATAAAATATATATATATATATTGAGCAATTTTATGAAAATTAAAAAATCATGTCAGTGGGGATTTAAGATGTTACTTTAGTGTTTAAAATTAAATTTAACCTTTAACAATATATTTCAGATTTGAAAATAATGTTTTGAACAATATAATCAGATGGGATGTGGATGATGAAAATGTGTGAGTTTTACAGGAAAGTAATTCCCTCAACCAGAGATTGTATCCATCCATCATCCATCAGTTATCCATCCATCATCCATCAATTATCCATCCATCATCCATCATGCATCCATCCATCATCCATCATGCATCCATTATACATCATCTATCATCCATCCATCATCCATCCATCATCCAACATCCATCAGTCATCCATCATGCATCCCTCATCCATCACTAATCATTAAATCATCATCTATAATCCATCCATCATCCATCCATCTGTCATCCAACATCCAACATCCATCAATCATCCATCCATTATCCATCCATCATCATCCATCTATCATCCATCATCCAACATCCATCCATCATTCATCCATCCATCAATCCACCATCTTTCCATCATCATCCCCCCATCATCCATCTTTCATCCATAATCAATCCACCATCCATCAGCATCCATCATCCCTCCATCATCCATCCATCATTCATCATCGATGAATGATCCATCTGTCTATCGATCTTCCATCCATCTATCATTCATCATCTATCATCCATCCATCCTCCCTCCATCATCCATCATCAACCCTTCATCCATCATCCAGCATCCATCATAAGGGGGTAGCTGTGACAAAGTGGTAGGGCAGCCAACTTGAAACCAGAAGGTCAAAGGTTAAATTCTCCTGAGGAGGAATTCACCTAAAGTGGATGACATGCTCACATGTTGTGGGCATGGCATCCACTTTAGGTGTCTCTGGGCCAGACACCCAGTCCCTAACTGTTCCCCGGGTGCTTAAATAGCTGCCCACTGCTCCACCTGGGTGTATCTTACATGTGATAGGTTAAATGCAGAGAACTAATTTCATCATTGTATAGAAACATACAATGATGAAAACCCATAGCACTTTCACTTTCATCATTGTCAATCGATTCATCCATCATCATTCAACCATCATTCATTCATCCATCAATCATCATCTATCTATCCATAATTTTTTTCATCCATCCATCATCTATCCATTGCCAGTCAATCTTCCATCATCCATCATTCATCATCAGGGCTGGGCAGCGCTAATCCAAAAATTAGATCCTCTATTTCTAAAGCGCATATTAATTTATTTAGGTCCGCAATTTCAAAAGCGCTTATGTATTAGCAAAGCTAGCGGAAGCTAAATGCTAACGCGCTAACGTGCAAATGGCGAACTACTTTTTTTAATCCAGCAGATTTGACCATTTCGTGAAACGGTTAAGCTCAGAAAAACCTTGTGCTATAAAGTCAGCTAAGAAATATATTTTTTCTCAGCAAAGAAACAATTGTTTTTACCGTGTTTTCTTGTAAAGTCCTTAGCTTCTGTGGCCGTCGCCATTTTGAACAGGGCAAATGGCAAACTACTTTTTTTAATCCAGCAGATTTGACCATTTCGTGAAACGGTTAAGCTCAGAAAAACCTTGTGCTATAAAGTCAGCTAAGAAATATATTTTTTCTCAGCAAAGAAATAATTGTTTTTACCGTGTTTTCTTGTAAAGTCCTTAGCTTCTGTGGCCGTCGCCATTTTGAACAGGGCAAATGGCGAACTACTTTTTTTAATCCAGCAGATTTGACCATTTCGTGAAACGGTTAAGCTCAGAAAAACCTTGTGCTATAAAGTCAGCTAAGAAATATATTTTTTCTCAGCAAAGAAATAATTGTTTTTACCGTGTTTTCTTGTAAAGTCCTTAGCTTCTGTGGCCGTCGCCATTTTGAACAGGGCAAATGGCGAACTACTTTTTTTAATCCAGCAGATTTGACCATTTCGTGAAACGGTTAAGCTCAGAAAAACCTTGTGCTATAAAGTCAGCTAAGAAATATATTTTTTCTCAGCAAAGAAATAATTGTTTTTACCGTGTTTTCTTGTAAAGTCCTTCGCTTCTGTGGCCGTCGCCATTTTGAACAGGGCAAATGAGGCGCTGACGCGTCGCGTAGGCCGCTGAGAAACATCCATAAGTTCACCCTCCATGTTAAAAACTCTTCGTCTGACTCTTCGAAAACAAGCAATAAGGCTGCAGAGTAACACACTGGCTGCTAACTGCTATAGAGAGAGCGCTCTCTGTAGCCCCGCCTTAGGGCGGGGACCGCTTTTGTTCACGGACCACATCCGGCGGTGACAGGATATGGTCCGTGAGCAGTCGTCCAGTTGATTTAAGAGCCCGTAAATAAGTTTTTTCATTTTTACTGATAGATAATTAGTTATTAGCGGTACTGCATTTTAAATACAAATAGCGCAAATCCGCTTATGAATTATAAAAGTTAGTCAATCCGCTATAACGCTAACAAATTGTTTAGGTCCGCCGCTCCCTAGCAGTCTGGCACCCACCTTTGTTCATCATTATCAATCATGATTCATCATCATCCATCAATCTGTCATGGTCTGTCTGTTTGTGCTTAATTCAGCTTTTTGTTTTGTTCAGTCTTTTGTGCTTGATCTAGTCTTCATGTTTATGTTTAATTCAGCTTCTTGTGTTCTGTCTGTTTGTGCTTAATTCAGCTTTCTGTTTTGTTTCAGTCTTTTGTGTTTCTTCATGTTTTAATTCAGGTTATTGTGTTCTGTCTGCTCGTGTTTAGTTCAGCTCTGTGTTTCTGCCCCTGTCTCACCTGTGTCTAGTTGTAATCATCACAGGTGGATGGCATGTGTAATCAGTGTGTCTGTGTATAAATTCAGCTCCTCTCAGTCTTGTCATTGTCTCGGGTTTGTCCTCCCATGGTGTCATGTTCTGCTCTCCCTCCGTGTTTCCCCTGAGTGTTCAGTAAGTACCTCTTCAGTTTAGTTTAGTTTAGTTTAGTTTAATCCAGTTTAGTTTAGTTTTATAGTTCTTGCTGCCCTGCCAGCCTTTGTTTTGTTTTATTTTTTATTGTAAATAAACACTTTAAAATTTTCCCTGAGTGTTCATCCATCCTTCTCCTGCATTTGGGTTCTACACTTCCTTCGTGCCAGCAGAACCTAACAGAAACCCGAGACCATCTACTGAACCCAGCAGGAGAATGGCTGGACCTCAAACCAGACCCAAGGGTGAGATGATTACCCTGTTTGAGTTTCTTGCCCGTGAGGCTGACAAGACTGCCCTGCGAGAGAAGGAGAGACGAGAGCGAGTGGAAGTGAAGCCTGTCATCCGGTGTGGGGGGTTCCGGACCGAACCCATCCAGAGACGAGGTGGCCGTAGACCAGAGGTAGAAGTCCTACCATCTCCTCTTCTGGTCGAGGAGGAGGAACAAAGGTTTCAGCTCCGGGGGAGCCGCCTGGCTATTAAGCCAGCTTCTTCTTCCACCCCACCGACTTATTGCTTGCCACACCTGCAGTGGTCTGAAGATGACGATGAGCTGGAGGACGATCTCTGGTGTGCTCCTGTCCTCAGCTCACGCCGCCGACGCAGCAGGAAAAAGCGGCAAAGTAAGGTCGGAACCACAGACTACCAGCACCATCCATCTCCACCTCTTCTCGCTACTGCACCACGTTGCCCATCCCCACTTCACTCTTCGCCTGACTGCCCTCGCTTACCGGAGGTCCGGTACAGCACTCGCTCAGTGGAGGAGATGGAAAGTTGGAAGGCAGCCATTGTGGCACAGTATCTGCCTTCATCCTCGGCTCCTGGTCCCCAAGCAGCTACAGTCTCAGCTCCTTGTTCTTCGGCTCCTGGTTCTACCGCCGAAGATACCGCCCCTACAGCCCCAGAGGGTCCTAGCATCGTCGACACCTCTACATCGATGGAGGGTCCCAGTGCCACAGACGCCTCTACGTCTCCTGAGGGTCCCAGTGCCGCCGATGCCTCTACGTCTCCTGAGGGTCCCAGCGCCGCCGATGCCTCTACGTCTCCTGAGGGTCCCAGCGCCGCCGATGCCTCTACTTCGACAGAGGGTCCCAGTGCTGCCGATGCCTCTACTTCAACGGAGGTTCCCGGCGCTGCCGATGCCTCTACTTCGACGGAGGGTCCCGGCGCTGCCGATGCCTCTACTTCGACGGAGGGTCCCGGCGTTGCCGACGCTTCTGTATCGACAGAGGGTCCCGGCACCGCCGACATCTCTACTTCGACGGAGGGTCCCGGCGTTGCTGACGCTTCTGCATCAACAGAGGGTCCCGGCACCGCCGACATCTCTACTTCGACGAAGGGTCCCGATGCCATCGACGTCTCAACTTCGCCTGACGACTCCTCGCCTGACGACTCCTCAACGCACTACTCCTCGCCTGACGACTCCTCGACGCACGACTCCTCGACGCACGACTCCTCGACGCACGACTCCTCGACGCACGACTCCTCGACGCACGACTCCTCGACGCACGACTCCTCGACGCACGACTCCTCGACGCCTGCGGCAGTGACCGACTCCTCGACGCCTGCGGCAGTGACCGACTCCTCGACGCCTGCGGCAGTGACCGACTCCTCGACGCCTGCGGCAGTGACCGACTCCTCGACGCCTGCGGCAGTGACCGACTCCTCGACGCCTGCGGCAGTGACCGACTCCTCGACGCCTGCGGCAGTGACCGACTCCTCGACGCCTGCGGCAGTGACCGACTCCTCGACGCCTGCGGCAGTGACCGACTCCTCGACGCCTGCGGCAGTGACCGACTCCTCGACGCCTGCGGCAGTGACCGACTCCTCGACGCCTGCGGCAGTGACCGACTCCTCGACGCCTGCGGCAGTGACCGACTCCTCGACGCCTGCGGCCGACTCCTCGACGCCTGCGGCCGACTCCTCGACGCCTGCGGCCGACTCCTCGACGCCTGCGGCCGACTCCTCGACGCCTGCGGCCGACTCCTCGGCGCCTGCGGCCGACTCCTCGGCGCCTGCGGCCGACTCCTCGGCGCCTGCGGCCGACTCCTCGGCGCCTGCGGCCGACTCCTCGGCGCCTGCGGCCGACTCCTCGGCGCCTGCGGCCGACTCCTCGGCTCCGGCGCCGCGCGGCCGACTCCTCGGCTCCGGCGGCCGACTCCTCTGCTCCGGCGGCCGACTCCTCTGCTCCGGCGGCCGACTCCTCTGCTCCGGCGGCCGACTCCTCTGCTCCGGCGGCCGATGCTCCTGGTGATGGACGGCCTCCCGGTCGTCCGCCTGACCTGGCTCCTGGTGATGGACGGCCTCCCGGTCGTCCGCCTGACCTGGCTCCTGGTGATGGACGGCCTCCCGGTCGTCCGCCTGACCTGGCTCCTGGTGATGGACGGCCCTCTGGCCGTCCCTTGACCTTCTGATTTTTTTTTGTGTGTGTTTGGTCTTTGTGTTTAGTTCCCAGGTCTAGTCCTGTCGGTTTTTGTTTAGGTTATTCTTGCCCTCCGTCCTTGTGTTTTCCCCCGTCCTCCCACCCCGTTCTGTGTTGTGTGTTTTGGGGTCTTAGGGGACGTCGGGTGCCGTCCCTTGAGGGGGAGGTTATGTCATGGTCTGTCTGTTTGTGCTTAATTCAGCTTTTTGTTTTGTTCAGTCTTTTGTGCTTGATCTAGTCTTCATGTTTATGTTTAATTCAGCTTCTTGTGTTCTGTCTGTTTGTGCTTAATTCAGCTTTCTGTTTTGTTTCAGTCTTTTGTGTTTCTTCATGTTTTAATTCAGGTTATTGTGTTCTGTCTGCTCGTGTTTAGTTCAGCTCTGTGTTTCTGCCCCTGTCTCACCTGTGTCTAGTTGTAATCATCACAGGTGGATGGCATGTGTAATCAGTGTGTCTGTGTATAAATTCAGCTCCTCTCAGTCTTGTCATTGTCTCGGGTTTGTCCTCCCATGGTGTCATGTTCTGCTCTCCCTCCGTGTTTCCCCTGAGTGTTCAGTAAGTACCTCTTCAGTTTAGTTTAGTTTAGTTTAATCCAGTTTAGTTTAGTTTTATAGTTCTTGCTGCCCTGCCAGCCTTTGTTTTGTTTTATTTTTTTATTGTAAATAAACACTTTAAAATTTTCCCTGAGTGTTCATCCATCCTTCTCCTGCATTTGGGTTCTACACTTCCTTCGTGCCAGCAGAACCTAACAGTCAGTTTTCCACAATCAGAATAAAATGATCAGATTAAGGGTTTACATGCACACAGTTCGGATTATGAATCGGCATTAACTGCCCCTCTCATTTGGATGGCACATACATTCGGAGCGCAGAATAATCCGAATGGGGCATTTTCATAACACATTTTAATTCCGAAGGGCCATTAATCCGATTACTTATGTCCATGTAAATATAGCTAACGAAATATTCTGAACTTGGTTTTAAAGACTTTGTCATGCATCAAGCTGTTCCTGCAGATTCTGTGGAATAGAGACAATGACTAATTTGTGCAGGAACTATTTTCCTCTTATGGAGGGTAAACTCATTGTGAAATGAGCGCTACAGCTCCATCTGAAAAGCAAGCAAATCAGTTAGTTTTGGGATTTGGATATGCAGAAAGACATCACAACTTTAAAAATATCTGTTAGTAATTTTCATGTTTTACTGAAGAGAAATAAATGCTTTAATGACGTAAACTCTTCCTTCTGACATCCATAGAATATCAGGAGATTTCTCCATCAAAACTGACTAAATTAGCTGTGCATTACAATAAGTTATTGTACTGGAGAGTCATCTAACTATGAGCATCTGGGTGGGGTTCTCTCAAATGAATTGTTTCCTGTCATGCAGTAAAATATTCCACTGCTGTTTTTTGTGTGATAAATTTGTTCCCCTTTTGCCAGGATATAAAGGCCAGATATAGAGAATGTGCATTATTCAAAGCTAGGTGAGCACATTTAGTGAGTAAATGTCATGTGTAAATGGGTGTACTACGTGCCCCTGCTCTTTCAGCTACACAATGAGGAACAGTAAATGAGCCCTTATTTTCCTTAAGGCCATGGTGAATTGGTAGATTGGGCAGGTCTCCGTTTAACTGATAACTTTGTAGGCAAGCCCCGAAGTTTGTGAAATGGCCCAGAGAAAAGAGAACCACTGGTCCTCGAATGTGGAGTGGATGGATGTGCAGAACATTTGCTGCAGCGGGCATTTATTTGTTCAGGAGACATATGTTTGAACACTAACAGAGCCAATTTAGATTTCTCTCCAGTTTCTTGCAGATGGCGTTTGGTGCAGACTTACAATAAAATCTATAATGTGACATACATGTAGAGAGGCAGGAAGTTCTCCTCAGTCTAAGTGAAGCATCGTCGAGTTCTGTGGCCAAAGGTGTTTTTAACTCCGAGGTCACAGAAGCTGGAGAGATTAACTGATTAATTGATTATCTTTTGAAGAGGATTTCTATTTTGTTGCCATTTTTTTCTCCATATTTTGTGAGGGGTTGTTTACAAATTACAACGCGTCTGGAAATCCACCACACCATCTGTTTAAAATATTTTTTTGGAATACATAAAATAAAGTTTGATTGGAGTCCACTGAACTTTTATTTATTTATTTATTTATTTATTTATTTGTTTTACTTCTATTACATTTAATCAGTCAAGATGCTGTATTTCCAAAAAAGGGAGGAACATAGTGACCTATAAGAGTGGAGGAAGGAGTACACAGGTCGACAACGTTCTGTTTAGAAGAGGAAACCTGAGGGAGATTGGAGACTAAGGTTGTGGCAGGGGAGAGCGTGGCCAGACAGCATCGGATGGTTGTGTGTAGAATGACTGTTGTTGCGAAGAAGAAAAGAAGAATCAAATCAGAGAAGAAGACCAAATGGTGGAAGCTAAAGAAGGAAGAATGTTGTGAGAAATTCAGAGACGAGCTGTTAAAGGCTCTGGGTGGTAAGAAAGAGCTTCCAAGTGACTGGGCTACTACAGCAACAGTAATTAGAGAGACAGGTAGGAAGGTACTTGGTGTGTCATCTGGACAGAGAATGGATGATAAGGAAACCTGGTGGTGGAATAGTGAAGTGCAGGACGCCATTCAAAGAAAGAGATTAGCCAAGAAGAAATATGACAGTGAGAGGACTGAAGAGAGGAGACAGGAATATAAGGAGATGGGACATAGAGCAAAAGAGGGCGTACAATGAGTTGTATGGGAGACTGGACACTAAAGAGGGCGAGAAGGACTTGTACCGATTGGCAAGACAGAGGGATCAGGCTGGAAAGGATGTGCAGCAGGTTAGGCTTATTAAAGATGGGAATGGGAATGTTCTAACAAGTGAGGAGAGTGTGATGGGAAGATGGAAGGATTACTTTGAGGAGCTAATGAATGAAGAGAATGAAAGAGAAAGAAGAGTGGAGGTCATAGAAACTGTGGACCAGGAAGTGGGAAAGATTAGTGAGGGTGAAGTCCGGAAAGCTCTGAAAAGAATGAAGAAGGGGAAGGCAGTAGGACCTGATGACATACCAGTGGAGGTTTGGAAATGTCTTGGAGAGATGGCAGTGAGGTTTTTGACTCAAATATTTAATGGAATATTTGAGGGTGAGAAAATGCCTGAAGAATGGAGAAGAAGTGTGCTGGTTCCCATTTTTAAGAACAAGGGTGATGTACAGAGTTGTAGCAACTACAGGGGAATTAAGTTGATGAGCCACACGATGAAGATCTGGGAGAGAGTTGTGGAAGGAAGACTTAGACAAGAGGTGACTATCTGTGAGCAGCAGTATGGTTTCATGCCAAGAAAGAGCACCACAGATGCCATCTTTGCTTTGAGGATGTTGATAGAGAAGTACAGAGAGGGTCAGAAAGAACTCCATTGTGTGTTTGTGGATTTAGAAAAAGCATATGACAGGGTGCCAAGAGAGGAGGTGTGGTATTGCATGAGGAAATCTGGAGTGGCAGAAAAGTATGTTAGACTGGTACAGGACATGTATGAAGACAGCAGGACAGTGGTGAGATGTGCTGTAGGAGTGACAGATAGCTTCAAGGTGGAGGTGGGATTGCATCAAGGATCGGCTCTGAGCCCCTTCTTGTTTGCTCTGGTGATGGACCGACTAACAGATGAGGTCAGGCAGGAATCCCCATGGACTATGATGTTTGCAGATGACATTGTGATATGTGGTGAGAACAGGGAACAGGTGGAAGAGAACTTGGAGAGGTGGAGGTATGCACTTGAAAGAAGAGGAATGAAAGTCAGCCGTAGTAAGACAGAGTACATGTGTGTGAATGAGAGGGAGGCCAGTGGAACAGTGAGGCTACAAGGAGCAGAGGTCACAAAGGTGCAGGACTTCAAGTACTTGGGGTCCACTGTCCAGGAAAATGGGGAATGTGGTAAAGAGGTGAAAAAGAGAGTCCAGGCAGGATGGAGTGGATGGAGAAAAGTTTCAGGAGTGATTTGTGACAAAAAGGTGTCAGCAAAGGTCAAAGGAAAAGTTTACAAGACAGTGGTGAGACCAGCTATGTTGTATGGTCTGGAGACAGTGTCATTGACAAAAAGACAGGAGAAAGAACTGGAAGTAGCAGAAATGAAGATGCTGAGGTTCTCCTTAGGAGTGACAAGGATGGATAAGATCAGGAATGAGATAATCAGAGGTACAGCACATGTTGAACAACTGGGAGATAAAGTTAGGGAGGCCAGACTGAGATGGTTTGGACATGTCCAGAGGAGGGACAGTGGGTATATTGGTAGAAGGATGTTAGAAATGCAGCTGCCAGGAAAAAGACACAGAGGAAGGCCAAAGAGGAGATATATGGATGCAGTTAGAGAGGACATGGAGGTTGGAGTGAGGACAGAGGATGCAGAGGACAGAGTGAGATGGAGGAGGATGACTCGCTGTGGCGACCCCTGAAAAGGGAAAAGCCAAAAGAAGAAGAAGTCAAGATGCTGTAAAAAAAAAATGGCAGCAAAATGCCACATATTTTTCTTGGACTTTGATGAAGACATTAGATGTGTCCAAACATTAGTTAGTTTGAAGGATAAAGTTGAAAATTGATCAGGAAGCTTCAGCTTCTGTTTTCATTTGCAACTTAAGCTTCCTCTTGTGAGGAACCAGATGCAGCCATCTATCACAGAGAACCCACTTTTGAGCATTTATTATTCTTCGATAAATTATTTGTTTCAAGACTGCTTTTTCCCACCAAGATGCACCAATAAAAACAAAAAAAATATATAGTATCAGGTGTTTTTAATGAATCAAAACCAGACCAAAACACAAAGATTTTGTTGAGCCACAAATCTGAACTGGTAAGTCTTCAGCTTCAACAAATCACTGCCCTTACTCTCTGTGTTTCTCAGGCCAGTGACAAGCTATACTACCTTCTTCTTTGTCAGCAGCTGTTGTTCTCTTCTCCCTATTTCTCTACTATGATTTCATTTTTTTTTACCACTGTAATAGTTTCCTCTCCTCCAAACAACATATATCTTTTGAATTTTACAAATTGATTATCATGAGGAGGATGATAGCTTCACTTTGCAGTTTCCCTGGGGAAGAGATAGACCTCCTCAAGGTGCCTATATTTTTTATAGACTGTTGGGGACTTTGTCAGCTCCATCAGAATGCCATTCAAACTCTTCTTGTTTAAATTATATTAGTAAATCCACCATGCCTGTTTCGTCTTCTTTTCCTGTCATTCATCCATAACCTCGAGCTCTGACTTCATGCCCCCTGATGCACTCCTTCTTTTTAACTCGTTCTTTCCTGTTTATTTTCCACTCTACTTGTTCTTGTATTGTATTTCCATTTCTCTAATAAGCCTGTTTCTATTCTCCTTTTCCTCCTGCCTGCTCTGCTGTCCGTCAATAGCAGACCCAAGGTCAGTGCCAAAGGAAATGCTGTCTAGCTTTAAGATGAGAGTAACTCAATCATGGGACCCTGTATTGCCTTTTCATTTTTTTTTTGCAATAATTTCACCACTTCCTCTTATTTTTGGACTTTCTGATATGATTCTATTATGCATTACAGCAGCAACAAGAAATTGTGCGGCAGCTGATCAAAACATGAACAAATACACAAAACTCAAGCAAATAAATGCATGCGTTGCCAGATAATGGCTCAGCAAACCATCAAACAGGTGCAAATAAAACAAAACAAAAACAACAGCAAAATGATGATACTGGTTTATGCATTTGACAAAAACATAAATTGAAATAAAGACTAACAAATGAGATCAGATATGCTGAAGTTTGTCAGTGCTTTGAGGCTTAGTTAACAGTAAAAAAAAAAAGTAACAACAGCTGCTTATTTGTTTGCAACTCAAAAAATAAATATGCAAAAATATGCTTTGCAAATCTCAAATCAATCTGGACTAAATATGTTCACGAACAAAACCAGAACATGTGTTTTATTATTTTTATGAAGGAATCTATTTTAAAAAAATCTGGTAAGTTTGTGACAAACACAAAGCTTTGGGCTTTGTTTGAGCTTAAATACCGTGATACCTAATTATTCTAACACAGTCTTCAAATACATTATTCAGGCTTTAAAAAAGAAGGTCCTAGGTTCAAATCTTGACAGTGCAAGCTTTTATGTGTAAAGTCTACAACTTATCCCAGTGCAGAGATGTGTACTGGGACTCTTTAATCTGAGTTTTTTCTCTCCCATCTGTTTAAAGCCATTTCTATTATGATAGCCTAATTAATAATAAACTGACCTCTGATTGACTGAATAGGTATACAGTATATACTGTATACACCCCCACCCCCCACAATTGGAAACAGTGAAACAATGCTGTAGTAGTTTAAAAAAAAACTTTAGCCCAAGTGTTATGGTCTACATATACCTGTAAGAGAGACAGAGGAGATTGTCAAAAAGGAATCAAATTTTTTTTTTTTTTTTTCAAAAACTCAAAATACTGCAGCTCAGGGCCCATAAAAGAACAGAACAAAATTTAACTAAGTTACCTACACAGGAAACTAACTCATTAACCAACCACATGACTGAGACAAGAAGGAAACTTATATTTGATCAGACCATTCTGACCACATAGCCATGGAACAAATTAAATAAACAACATTACAAATAATGTTAGCAACAAAACATAACTAATCAAAATTGAGCTAAATAGTAACCTAAGAAGAAAAAAATTCTGAAAAGGAATAAGTGGGTAAAAGATAATGGATGGATGAACTTCTCCCTCTGCTGACATGCAACATGGTACAGCCCAGTTAGACTGATCTCCAGAAGTGATGCAGCTGGGGCTGTTTACAGTGAGTGGCAGGACAACTTCAGCAGCATCTCTGAAGGAACTGGCAACTCAAAGAAACAAAAGTAAAATCATTGCAAATGACAGATAAATTACATTAAGACTTGACAAAGAAAGTTGTGTGCACTTAAAATAATAAACAACTATATCAAATGTTACTAAAGTGTGAAAATAAACTAAATAAATATAGAAATGCTCAGTTGTTGGACTTAGGTTATCTAAACTTGTGCATTTTTACAATCAGCAAAAAAACCTGCAAGATACCAAATTTACACCTCAGCCTTTGTTTACTGTGTGGCTGCAGGGAATGCTGTCACACCAAGACACAAGTACAATTTCAAAAGCCAAATGAATGCGGTTGCTTTATGTTGAAACATTTCGTCTTTCATCCAAAAAACGTCTTCAGTCGTCTTATAAGTGGCACCTTCCCAAAGTGGTTCTATGATTGAGTTTTTTGCAGCTCTTCCGACTGAAGAAGTCTTTATATATATATACATACATACATACATACATACATACATACATACATACATACATACATACATACATACATACATATATATGTATATATATATATATATATATATNTTTGTACAACTTTTAACCCAGGTGCGTTAATGGAGAGGACGCTGGCGTGATGTTCGCCGCTTCTCCACGCTGAAAAGTTGTTTTACTGTTGCTATTTTTAATTTTTGGACGTTTATCTGGACTTTTGTTCAGTGGTTTTTTAATTTTTTATCAAGGACTTTACGGACAGCTTGGTTAGTACTTCCTAACCGGAATATTGGGCTGTCTGCCTCCTGTTCAAACTCCAGCACAAACCTTGCACAAACTTTGTGCCACTCTTTGCAAATGTCAACGCTAGAAACTTCAGTTTATTTTATAGATTTACGTTTTTATACTTTTCATACTACTATGCAAAAACTCAGGACAGTATTACACTTTTATTATTTCATTTTATGCTTATGTTCATTGGGTGTTTTAGTGTTTAGTGTTTCAGTGTTGGTGTAAATTTTCATACTTTTATACTATTATGAAAAAACTCAGGACAGTATCACACTTTTTTTACTATTTTATGCTTATGTTTATTAAATGTTTTAGTGTTTAATAATAATAATAATAATAAACTTTATTTGTATAGCACCTTCCACAAGTGTTTAGATGGTTACTGTTGCACCGAGGGCCTGAGAGAAACGCAAATTCGGTCCTGTGTATGTCCTGTACATATTGCAGTTCTGACAATAAAGTTGACTTTGACTTTGACTTATATCTGCATTTAATGTATAAAATATGATCTTGCATTTTCTTAAAATGCAATTCTTGGGTGTACCTTCAATATATATATTTTTTTTTCTTTTTGCCTTTGTTTAACCAGGACATTTACATGAACATGCATGATCTCTTCCTCTACATTGATTGCACAAACAGCAGTTTCATATGAACGTTTCATTACAGTCAACATTAATTATTTCATAGTTAATACTTTTATGACAAAGATTTAAAAACACAAGTATGAGTCTGCAAAACAACAAAGTCCAAAATAATTAATCACCAAATAAATTAAACAAAAAAATCAACAAGCTTTTTTTTATGCATTTATTACAGGGCTGGTTTGAAAATATAGGATTTTATGGAAGTTGGTTGAGTTTTTAATTTAAAAAATATTGTGCATGAATAAGAAATGTATCCAAGACTTTAGTTTCCGAGGAACTTTAAAGACAGAGATTTAAATTTATTCTTCAAAGGATTGAGAAAACAATTCTTTCTGCAAAATATTAAAAGTAAAGGTCAGCTGTGCTGGACAAAACAACATATACTGCATGTGAAGGCTATTTATTTTATGTGGCAACACAAGTCCACATGAAGAAAGGAGGGGGGTAGAAATAATGAAACACAGGGAACAATGTCTGAAATGAGGATAAATGTCAGAATAAAATAATACTATTTTGGTGGAAAGCACTGGGAGGAAAAAAATCAAAATAGGTCAGGAAAATTGAGAAGGGGAGGACTAATAAAGAGGAAAACAAGAATAAATGAAGGTAACAGAGCAGCAGGCTGATCAGGGTAACAATTTAAAAAAGTACTTCTAACATTAGAATACAAATACAGTAATATACCTAATAAATTATGAAATAAAAATGAGGGGCTGTGGAAAACATCAGTCAAGAAGAGGATGAGGAATGGAGGTCAAAAGAAGGAGGAGCAGCTGTTGAGTTCATGTGACGTCTGGGTTGGGAATCAAAGCAGCGACTGGACGTCTTTGAACAGCCAATGGTGCTTCTCGCGTGCATGTGTGTGTGTGTGTGTGTGTGTGTATCTTCATAAACAATTATAAAGGAGACGATGGCTGAGCGAGCCTGGAATACTTTATTGTGGCCGATGCTGCGCTGCCACTTTGTTCTTCCAACAAAATGGTGATTGCGGTCTTCCTTTGACAGACACATTCACGCACTCCCAGGTCCATTTAATTGAAGGACTTGCTGTGATGTTGGTCTCTATGGAAACTGCAATAACTTAGGCCGGCCGGATGTATAATAACAGTGCATAGTGCACCTGAGAAGAAAGAGAATGGAGAAAGAGAAAAGGGGAGATGATTACAGCAGACCTTTAGAAGAGGAAAACAGTTTTTGTTGAGGCTTCACATGTTGCACTTCCAAGTTTTTATGAAACTTTAAAAGCCTGTAGCTTTTTTATTTTAATTTTATTGTTGTGTTGTTTTAAAGTTGTCGATTCAGGCTTTTCTATGGAGTTTTTATACTTTGGACTTCTCAAAGTGTGGTTATGTGGAGTTGTTATCAGCAGTCAGTATCTTACCTGCAGCAGTCAGCTATCTGAACAGCCCCAGTTTGAAGAATAAAAGAAGTTTTGATAACAAAGTCAGACTAATGGCTATAGATCAGCGCCAGATCCAAAGTAGACTTTTGCTGCCAACTATATCAATCTATATATATCAACTTAAATTAAAAATAAAAGTCTAAGCCAGAGCTATTCAACTGGTGGCCCGCAGGCCATTTCAGTGGGTGACTTCAGTCTGGCCCACTTCATATATAATATATATGAAGTGGGCCAGATTGAAGTCAAAATATTTATATATATACAGTACAGGGAGTCCTCGACTTACGAACGAGTTCCGGACCTAAGGACCGTTTGTAACCCGATTTTGACGTAAGTCGGAACCCATAGCACGTGCGTTCATAAGTCCGGATTTTTGTTCGTAAGTCGGAAAATGTATGCTAGCGCTGCGCGAAACACCCGTTTTTCAACACAAACGTACATACTGGTTCATAAACATGCACAGAACTTTGTTTACAAACGGTTAGCTAACACACTTTCATCTAAAAACACATACCAGTGCTGTATTTAATGTACAACTGTACTGTTCGTAAGTCCATTCGTAAGTCCGAGTTGCCGTAAGTCGAGGGCGCCGTAAGTCAAGGACTCCCTGTATATATATTTATATATAT
>JBBPBX010004389.1:7964-69181 GCA_038048925.1 Garcialebias charrua | reverse complement strand
ATATATATATATATACATATATATATATATATATATATATATATATATATATATATATATACATATATATATATATATATATATATATATATATATATATATATATATATATATATATATATATATATATATACAGGTATTCCCCGATTTACGAGCGAGATCCGTCACAAGGGGGCGCTCGTAAACCGGAAATCTCGTAATTTGGAACGGCCGCCATTTCTCTCGTAAACCCGGAAGTCCGCTCGTAAATTTCGCCAGCGCACCTAAAAACACTCTATTTTCATCTAAAAACTACTTTTGAGTGCATAAAAATGATCGGAAACGTGTGTTTATATGCTTAACTTGCTAACTGTAGTGAAAAAACACATGAAAACTCAGTATTTTTTTCGTTTTTTCCAAAAATTCAACCCGGAAGTCCGCTCGTAAATTTCGCCAGCGCACCTAAAAACACTCTATTTTCATCTAAAAACTACTTTTGAGTGCATAAAAATGATCGGAAACGTGTGTTTATATGCTTAACTTGCTAACTGTAGTGAAAAAACACATGAAAACTCAGTATTTTTTTCGTTTTTTCCAAAAATTCGCAGCTCGTAAGTCTGGAACCTCGCAGATCAGAGCGCTCGTAATTCGGGGACTACCTGTATATATATATATATATATATATATATTTATATATATTATTTTTATTTTTTTTTGCTTTATAATGTCACCCCTACTGGCAACAAAAGCCCCTTCCAACAAACCTAAAGTGGCCCACGGGCCACCAGTTGATAACCACAGTTTTAGCAGGTTGTTGCGGCTCCGGACACATTTAATGGAGGGAACGAAGGTGAAAATGGCTCTTTTGATCATAAAGGTTGCAGACCCCTGTGTTAGATAATACAGGTAGTCCCCGACTTACGAGCGCTCTGACTTACGAGGTCCCGGACTTACGAGCATGCATCTCATAAAAAAAAAAAAAAAAAAAAAAATTTTTTTTTTTATTTTTTTTTTTTTTTTTTTATAAATGAATACATGTACAGTACTGGACAGTCACCAAGCACTTAGCCTATCCTAACACAGTTTTTAAAGATGAAGGAATAAGTTGAATTGTCTCCCTTTCACATAAAGGGAGCAAGCTCCCTATGGAGCCTGCAGGGAGGAGGGAGACAATTCAACTGATTCCTTCATCTTTAAAAACTGTGTTAGGATAGGCTAAGTGCTTGGTGACTGTACAGTACTGTACATTTATCTATTTATAAATAAAAAACAATAAAAAATAAAAATACTGTATATACTGTATATTTTTAATAAATAGATAAATGTACAGTACTGTACAGTCACCAAGCACTTAGCCTATCCTAACACAGTTTTTAAAGATGAAGGAGTCAGTTGAATTGTCTCCCTCCTCCCTGCAGGCTCCATAGGGAGCTTGCTCCCTTTATGTGAAAGGGAGACAATTCAACTTATTCCTTCATCTTTAAAAACTGTGTTAGGATAGGCTAAGTGCTTGGTGACTGTCCAGTACTGTACATGTATTCATTTATAAAAAAAAAAAAAAAAAAGTAAAAAAAAAAAAAAAAAAAATAAAAAATTTTTTTTTTTTTTTTTTACTATGTGATCCTACTTACGAATTTTTGACTTACGAGCGCCCCCTAGTGACGGAACTCGCTCGTAAGTCGGGGACTACCTGTACTTTGCAAGAATGGCATACCACCCCAATGTATTTAAACTCGACTTCTACGGAACGAGTAGCAATCTTTTGAAGTGGCCTAGTTCAAGTTTCCTGATGGTTTTTCCAAATTTTCGAGGAGGATTTTACCCCTTTTACACTCATTCTCTGTGCGGTGGACTCCAGCTCTTGAACTTGACTGTGGCAGAATAATGTGTAGTGTTTGTGCTGGAAATAATTGTAGGAAATGAAGAGATCTCGGCTTTAAAATAAACCATCTCCTTCTGTTTAAAACAGGAAAGTGTGGCTCATTTGACTCAAGACTTTCGCACAGTTCTGGAACTTTATATGATGATGAGAAATGTGTGATTTCAAAATGTTCCCGTAACCTCTAAAGAGTGACCTAATCTGTCCGACTGCAGGCGGTGGAGAGCATCAAAGCGGTCGTAGCGCTGTGTGATTCAGCCGATGAGGAGCTTCGCCACGTCGCCATAGAAACCCTGCTAACATTCGGTGAGTAGTGCTGTTGATAAAAATCCCATCTTTCTCAGATTTCTGTTTTATAGCCTAACAATCTGTTACAAAATTAGTTTTGGAAACGTTAAAATTATTAAATGTCTAAAATAAAAAACATTTTAAACTTGGTTTAACCAGCCTGAGAGCATCAGAAGTTAACCTGCCGTGTTCTTTTGATGGATTGTATTTGTCAAAGTATCTTGTTACTGTATATAAAAACAGGTTGAAGCTATGGGGTGCCGTTTGTACAGTTGCACAGTTAAAACTTAAAAGCAATATTTTGGTTTATTTAGCCTTTCATAAAATAAAATAAAAAAATTCCAAAGTCATATTTTCACCATCTTATTTATACATTCATAAATGTCATAGTTCCAAATTAAACATTTAATTTACAAACTAAATATTTAGTTTACAAACTAAATATTTAGTTTAAAAACGAAATACTTAACTTGCAAGTTAATACTAAATATTTAGTTTACAAACTAAATATTTAGTTTACAAACAATACTTAACTTGCAAGTTAAATATTTAGTTGGCTAACTAAATATTTAGTTTACAAACTAAATGTTTATATCCAAGCTAATGTTTATATCCAAGCTAAATGTTAATTTACAAATTAAAAATTTAACTTGCAATTTAAATATTTAGGTCCGAGCTAAATATTTAGTTAGCAAATTGGAAAATAAATATTTAGGTTGGAGTTATATATTTAGTTAGAAAATTAAATATTTAGTTTAGGACTTAAATGTTTAGCTTAGAAAGTAAATGTTTAGTTTGGAAATTAAATATTTAGCTTGGAAGTTAAATATTTAATTTACATCTAAATATTTAGTTCACTAACTAAATATTTAACTTGCAATTTAAATATTTAGTTTGTAACTTAAACATTTAGCTTGGACATAAACATTTAGTTTGTACAGTATACTAAATACTTATTGTGGAGCTAAATATTTAGTTTGCTAACTAAATATTTAACTTGCAAGATAAACATTTAGTTAGCTAACTAAATATTTAACTTGCAAGTTAACTAAATATTTAGCTCCACACTAAATATTTAGTTTACAAACTAAATGTTTATGTCCAAGCTAAATGTTAATTTACAAACTAAAAATTTAACTTGTAAGTTAAATATTTAGGTCCGAGCTAAATATTTAGTTGGCAAATTGGAAAATAAATGTTTAGTTTGGAAATTAAATATTTAGCTTGGAAGTTAAATATTTAATTTACATCTAAATATTTAGTTCACTAACTAAATATTTAACTTGCAATTTAAATATTTAGTTTGTAACTTAAACATTTAGCTTGGACATAAACATTTAGTTTGTATACTAAATATTTATTGTGGAGCTAAATATTTAGTCTAACTAAATATTTAACTTGCAAGTTAAATATTAAGTTAGTGAACTAAATATTTAGCTTGGAAATTAAATATTTAGTTTAGGAATTAAATGTTTATCTTGGAAATTAAACATTTAGCTTGGACGGACATAAACATTTAGTTTGTAAACTAAATACTTTTTGTGGAAATATTTAGCTTGCTAACTAAATATTTAACTTGCAAGTTAGATATTTAGTTTGTAAACCAAACATTTAGCTTGTAAATTATACATTTAGTTTGGAACTGACAATTATAAATGCATGAACAACAAAGTGAAAATATGACTTGAGATTTTTTTTAATAAAAATTCTTATGAAATTCTAAATAAGCCAGAATATTGCTGTTAACTTTTGACTGTGTAACTGTACAAACGGCACCCCATATGAAGCAGCGTGTTTATCTTTAACACTGGTGGTTGTTGCAGGCGAGGAGGGGCAGCTGGCCTACGAGCAGCTGGACACCGTGGTGGGGGAGATGATCCGATTGGGCACGCGGCGAGGGAACGCCGTCACCACCGCCTTCTGAGCCGTTACGCCACTTTATAAAGTTTGCACCGTTTCCAGTCAGACCTCAGGGGCGCCACGCCTCTGGAGAAGGGAGAGCTGGTGTTCTCCAACTTCTACTAACACCAAACAAAACTTAACACACACACACACAACCTGAACCCCTCCTGCACATATTCCCCCGCCTGCTTTCTGAGCCAGACAGACCAGTCGGGTTAAACTGGAGTTTGGACCCAAAGCTGCTGCAGACTGAGGATACACCCTTCAAACAGCCTCTCCATAGCAGACATCTTGACTGGTCCAGTCAGCTGTGGGATCTTTCCAGAATTCCTTCAGCACGTTCAAGCTCTTTATTTGCTTTTTGAAGTATTTCACAAGGTTGCAGAGCTTGTAAATATCTTCTACACAGCATGACATACAGCATATCGTTCAATATTTTTGTTTCAATACATACCATTGGGAGTTTCAGGGATTCTCCTGTGCTTGGAAGAGGCATATTTGTGGATACGAAGTGATACGTGGGGTAAAGACGCTAAACAAAAAGTACTTACAGGTAACAAGTTAACTTGGAAATGTGTTGGCTCTTGACTTTACTTATAAAAACTTGTGGACATTTTCTCTTGAGAATACAAATCAAAAAGTTCCAAATTCAAAAACGTTATGAATACAAAGCTCAAGTTTGCATTTGTGCCTTTGTTTTTTTTTGTTTTTTTAAACAAAATGAAAGCAAGTGTACGGCTGTAAATTTGAATTTATTTCACAGGTTCAAAAGCTCACAGGATGCATCGACTAATTTTACACATTCTGTTCAACTTTTAACAGCTCCAGGACAACTGAACAAATCAAAAATTCCCAAATACAACTAAATAAAATGCAAGGTTTACATTAAAATTTGTATTTTTAAGTTAAATACGCACGTGCGGACTAGTGCTGATGCATCCTGTGCCCCGTTGATGAGCCTCACGTGATAAACTTGTGAAGCTGTAACATTCTCAGAGAAAATGTAAAAGTTCAAAAGGATTACCGTACTCGTTTGTAGTTGTATCAAATTAACACCTTTTAAGTGTCGACCCCACGGAGAAGCAGGTCAGCAACGGTTCACTCAATCAACAGTTTACATTTGGGTTTTCTCGTGCTTACGGTTAAATAAGTGCAATTTTTTTGTACATATACTGTATTTGTGTTTGTTGAGGAAACTAATCCATGTGATATTGTCAGCTTTGACCACCTGAGCCTTGATCTGATGCTTTTGTAAATGTACTTTTCCTACTCGGTCAGGAGCCACTGTGGGGGCAATAAATCCAGTTAGGATTCCCTGAAAACGCACTCCCTCTGTGTTTGAACAGAGGGTTTGCTGCGTGGAGCGTTACAGCTTGGATTCTGGCTCGCTGCACATGTGGGCCAATGCATTGGAAGTGGGTTTTATTGCAGAATAATTCTGTTTCGATCTAATTTCTACATTTCTTACATAAACTACAGAGTCTGGTTCTAACGCAGTGACAAAACCCACCATCTTATTTACTCCTTCGTTGTAATTGTATTATTTGGACTTAAAGAGCAGATTCTGTGAATAGGTAGGAATTAATTTGCGATCCAAGTTTAAGAATCATAATTTTTCCCCTATTTATTTATTTATCTGGACTAAAATACATTTCGTTTGAGTAATTCCCTGGAACCAGAGGAAACCGATTTAATGTTCATTGTTTTTGGAAGGGGAATGCATTTTCATTCAAGACGGAACAGACCTAGCGGTAACTAAGCACAATAATCTTGTTGCATTGGGTTGTAACTTGTCAGTCCAGTTTAAAGCCATATTAATTAGGGTAACATTTTTTTCTTGTAATATAACTTGTAAATGAGTGAAATTACTCAAATGTTTTTTCTATACAGCCTTTTGCAATACATGGTCCAAACTTTGAAGCAAACGTTTTCCGTTTTGTGCATAGCAGTACAGTATTTTAGTATATAAATTAACTTTTTGTGCACAATACTTTAAAACTTGCAGCTGACCAGTGTTTGATTCAGTGGTTGACAAGAGTCCTAATCACTGGTATAAATGTGCAGATTTAGTTATAACACTTTCTGGTCAATGGCTTCCCCACTGGATTGTCTTAATTGCATACTAATCTGTGGTCAGCAGTATTTCCTGTGCTCAAATGTTGCAATAAAGTTTATTTTTGCATATTTAAATAGTTCTGTTTTTTGTCAAGAGCTGGACATTGTAAATTACAAACCGGATTCCTAATAAGTTGGGACACAAATTGTGAATAAAAACTGAATGCAATGGTGTGGAGATGGCGAAATGTCAACATTTTATTTGTAATAGAACAGATGACAGATCAAAAGTTTAATCCGAGTACGGTAGAACAGATGACAGATCAAAAGTTTAATCCGAGTACGGTAGAACAGATGACAGATCAAAAGTTTAATCGAGTACGGTAGAACAGATGACAGATCAAAAGTTTAATCGAGTACGGTAGAACAGATGACAGATCAAAAGTTTAATCGAGTACGGTAGAACAGATGACAGATCAAAAGTTTAATCGAGTACGGTAGAACAGATGACAGATCAAAAGTTTAATCGAGTACGGTAGAACAGATGACAGATCAAAAGTTTAATCGAGTACGGTAGAACAGATGACAGATCAAAAGTTTAATCGAGTACGGTAGAACAGATGACAGATCAAAAGTTTAATCGAGTACGGTAGAACAGATGACAGATCAAAAGTTTAATCGAGTACGGTAGAACAGATGACAGATCAAAAGTTTAATCGAGTACGGTAGAACAGATGACAGATCAAAAGTTTAATCGAGTACGGTAGAACAGATGACAGATCAAAAGTTTAATCGAGTACGGTAGAACAGATGACAGATCAAAAGTTTAATCGAGTACGGTAGAACAGATGACAGATCAAAAGTTTAATCGAGTACGGTAGAACAGATGACAGATCAAAAGTTTAATCGAGTACGGTAGAACAGATGACAGATCAAAAGTTTAATCGAGTACGGTAGAACAGATGACAGATCAAAAGTTTAATCGAGTACGGTAGAACAGATGACAGATCAAAAGTTTAATCGAGTACGGTAGAACAGATGACAGATCAAAAGTTTAATCGAGTACGGTAGAACAGATGACAGATCAAAAGTTTAATCGAGTACGGTAGAACAGATGACAGATCAAAAGTTTAATCGAGTACGGTAGAACAGATGACAGATCAAAAGTTTAATCCGAGTACGGAACAGATGACAGATCAAAAGTTTAATCAGAGTACGGTAGAACAGATGACAGATCAAAAGTTTAATCTGAGTACGGAACAGATGACAGATCAAAAGTTTAATCAGAGTACGGTAGAACAGATGACAGATCAAAAGTTTAATCCGAGTACGGTAGTTATTTTATCGGTTGTAGCCTACAGGAAGGCCCTACAAGTAAACTGCCTTGCAAGATTGAGCTCAGCCAATAAGACGGACCAAAAAATAAAAATAAAAGTTTATTTTACACAACTAAACTCCTCTGGTCACATTCAGCAACAGGAAACTACTGTACATCCAAACAAACATCTCGTCAGGACACATGGTGTAAATCAGCTGGTTGAAGAGTCCAGTGCCAAACAAGAGTTTATTTAAAAAAATAAAAAATAAAACTTTACTGGTTTGTTTTAAAATAATGTCCTTGAAAATAACCAGTTTAAACAGTATCAAGATAAAACACATCTTCAAATGGAGAACCTGCTGCAGTCAGATTTCTCTGGTTAATCCTGCTCTCCTGAGGGTCCGGCTTGTTCCTGGTCTGAGGTTTCTTCATATTCCACATCGCTCCCGTCGATGTCCTGCTCCTCTTCATCCTCATCCTCCTGGTCCGACTTACTGGCCACATCAAGAGCAATGTCCTTCATTTCCCCCAGACTGTCAGGACACTTCCCAGTCAACCTCTAAGAGAAAAACCCACACATGACCATACATTATGTGGAGCTTATGGAGAACCAAGAACACATTCATCATCCAAATTAGAGATTTTAAATGCAACAAGATCTGAAACCAACAGTCACATTAGAAAATTTAATTATAGATTATGCATACACTCAATACAGGAATGTCAGGGTTCAAGAGCTGCAGTTAAATTCATGCATTACCGGTACTTGTAATCTGTTGCATTTTTTTAACAAGGTAAAACTTGATAAATTTCTAGTCTTTTCATCGAAACCCAAGTTCTGGTCTTGGTCAAGCCTCAATAACGGACAGAAAAAGAAAAAAAAGTTTCGGATAACTGAATTATAAGACCAAATTATGCTAGAATTTAATGTCCTTGCTTCCCTCTGTGTCACCAGTTGTAAAGAAGCATACTGTACCTCGATCATATCGGCCATGTATTGGACATGTTGTGCCATCTCCTGAAGCTCTTCATTTTCACTCTGAAGTAGTCCAATCTGCTCATCTTTGGCCTCAATATCTTTATGCAACTAGATTTAGGAGATGTATAGAAAAAATAAAAAACACTAGAAGTTATTTTTAAGAACAAGTTCAACAAAAACGTATAAAGTCAACAGCAAAGCAATTTTCATACAATCCAACTTTGATCCTAAAGGAGGAACAAAAATAAATAATTTGGGTATTAATGTACCGTAACTGGGTGCGATTGTAGAAAAAATGCCAATGTCCTCATTTATACCATCATGTTAGTCTTTTGGTGCAGAGTTCCTTTAAAATTGATTAACTTCCAGATGGACTGAGGCCCACAAAGGTCAATTAAGAGAGCGCGTGCGAACAACTCAGACAGCTAACCATTAGCAGACTCTCAGTGATTAACTCACCTTCTCATTCTCCTGGAGGACGTTGTACAATGCCTCCCGACGCTCCTCAGCAACTATTTTCCAGTAAGTGGAAGGCGGAGTTTCTACAACAGCAGCAGAAGTTTAACACAAAGCCAAGTACAGTAGTAAACTTATAGAGTAGTAAAGTAGAGTGTACCTTTGACCATAAGGTCATGAGCTTCTTGAGAGACACCAGCTGGTAAGCAATCAGCTTCTGTTTGTGTGGATTTTACTTCCATCTTTACCCTCTTGGGACCTCTGGTTTGATCAGGTTTCCACTGTTTCCGCTTGGGAATACATTTTCCCATCTAAACCCCCCATCCCCCACCAAAAAAAAACAAAACAACAACTTAAGAAGCTAGCTCATACATGTCACTGGACGTTTAACTTGTTATCCCACTAATGCAATCAAAACAGATCAGTTCCTTTGACAAGAATCACATACCTGAGCAGACCTCAAACTTGTGTTGACTGCTGAGGGTTGAAGAACCTGCAGACTTTGCCTGGGTCGTGCCATTTTAAGTTGAGATGGTGCAAAAAAGCTCTGTAAGGCACAAATAAGTTTTATCTCATGCGATAGCAACAGCTACCGATCCTATCTGACACTGGTCTGTAGAAATAAGTGATTACCCGTAGGTCACACAGGAAACTTTTTGGACACATTCTCTTTTTTAAAGCCTCTGTTCAGCAGGGCTCAGGTCACTCAGCCTTATTTTAGTTACACTGTCACCATGGTGGAGGTCATGTGCAGCCAGAGCACAAGACGGGAAGAGCACAGACTGTCTCAACAGCCGTGAGAAAGTTTCTTAAATTCAAATTAGAGAGCAGCTACCAAAAGCCCAGTTAATATTTGGCTAGACTTTAAAGCTGCTATATGTAACTTTTCTAACAATATATTTTTAACATATTTCTTCACTCTGTCACTAGATTGATGTTAGAGAGGTAATCTCTGAAAAAAACTAAAAAAAAATATTGTCCCCTTGCTTCTCCAGGTGGTAAATAAGCATTTCTAAAAAGAAAAAGTGACCCGCCATTTTCCAGCCAATAAAAACAAAGTTTGTAACCAGCCAATAAAAACCGAGCTTGAATTCGAATCAGCCAATAAAAACAGAGCTTGAATTTGAATTTTAACAGACCACAAGGGGGCAGTGCCATATATGGCTCTGAGGGGGAGGGATCAGAATGCTTTGCTTGTTGAAATTTTTTCTAAGTGCTGATGTTCTACAGAAACTGCAGACTCCACCTTTAAGAGTGCTATTGTTTAAAAGAAGATAAAATGTAATCTTTTAGTGATTTTTAACAAGGAGATCTTTGTTCCAAGAGAAAAAGCTACGCCACATTTGTAATGCCACAGTAGTAGGAGGCAGTCTATTGCTCCCACTTTATAGAAAACATGTAAATAGAAAAGAAAACATTACATCAACTGAGCTGAAACCAGCTTAACCAGCTGACATTCACAGATAAATCCAATTAGAGAAAACAAAGTGTGGGCCTTAAAAAGATTGTAAAGTTTGTGATTTAGATTCAACAATGGGATATAAACTTGACTGTTCTTTGAATAAAAATAAATAAAAACTCTGTTACAACTCATATTTTTAATGTGTAACAATAAATAAAGACTCAAAACATTACAATAAACATTTTTACTTAAAACAGCAGCTGCTGTAATTCCAAGTACAAAGAAGGAAAAAAAACTTTAGTACTCTTATCTTGAGTAAAAATAATACATTTATAAAACATTAATAAAACTAAATAAAGGTTGAATGAATTAATTAAAACTATTCAATTCAGTTTATTTACATGGCACCAAGTCACAACAGAAGTCATCTCAGAGTACATTTATCTGAGGAGCAGACTGCTTTGAATTTATCTCAACCGCAGGCGACAGTGGGAAGGAAAAACTCCCCTCATGAGGAAGAAACCTTTAGCAGAACCAGGCTCAGGACAAGAAGCCAACAACACAATTAAGAGGAAGTAAATAACTTACCTTTATATTTTCGTTGGACTTTTGACTTTGCTTTCCAGTGGAACTCATTTTCTTTACGATGCCCTAATGAGAAACCATAAAAATCACAGAACACGCAACACAAAAATTAGTTTCAGGTCTGGCTTTAAAACGTCGCTGTAAACAAGGCCGCCATGTTTGCTAATGCTAAGTCAAAGGTAGCTTCGTGTTGTGCCTCGCAAATCCACAAAACTTATCAAAAAAGCTTGTCTACTAAAAGCCTTGTCCGCGATTTAATAATTACCAGCAGTGAAGAAAATGTAACTAGCATAGTTATGATGAAAGTCATTAGCTTACCTTCTCGCAGATAAAAACACACAGCCGCTTCTTGAAAAAGAAAAATCTCGCGCCAACCGGTTAAATACGCCTATTCAGTCACGTGGTACGTCCGCCAATGGCCAAGCAGTATGTATTTTCCTCTCGTGCGGTCACGTGCCCACGTGACGTCACTACCAGGTCCACTTACTGAGTTTGCTGTTAAATTTTTTATTTTTTTTGTACGCATCCTTTATGATTGTCTGTTGTTGTCCATTGTTGTCATCACTCTTCGTTTAAAATTCAGGTCTGCCAGTTGGCATAGTTGCCAAGTTTGCTTATTATAAGCGACTTTGGGCTTGTTCTTTACCGGTACAGTAAATCGCTTGTTGCGGTTTCTTGGGATGTGAAGTCGCTTATTTGGGCTTGCTATTCTTCTTTATTCTTTGTTTAGAGTGACAAGACCACGCTAAAATGAGCTCCAATAAGTGGGGGGAAATATGGGAAAAAATATAATAAAGAATGGGAGAAAGCGCGCACACTTAAAGCATGATTCAGGAGGATACAGTACTGTAGAGTGAAAGTTTTTTGTTGACTTTGCTTACTATGAGTTTGCTGTTTAATTTTTATTAAATTTTTTAATTTGTACGCATCCTTTATGATTGCCTGTTGTTGTCGTTATCCATTGTTGTCATCACTCTTCGTTTAAAATTCAGGTCTCTCTGGTAAATGAGTCCCAGAGGCTTAATGGGATTAATTTGTATAAATATGCTAAATGTATTTTTATTTATGAGTGGATATGTTCTTCAAAGTGTTTAGCATAATTTTGCTGTTTATATGTAATGCCATAATAAATGTATGTTTATACTGTCTGCCTTTGTTTAGTTGTTGTTTTACACAATGGGGTGGGTTGCCAGTTGGGCTTGTTTTGGACTTGTTTTCATGGGGCTGCTGCTCACTTGTTTCTGTCGCGAGATCTGGCAACACTGTAAGCAGACCTGCGCAGCCATTTTGTGGGGGCAGGCCGTGGAGCTTGTTTGTGTCGTTATTAGCTGGCCTGAAAAAACACACAAAGAAACCAAACGGGGGAAAAAACGTCGGGACGACACGTCGTTAAAACATGGGCCCGCCGGGAGACAGAACTCGCCACGCGTCGACTGAAAGAACGGAGGATCTCCGCTGGATCGTCGATTTATCTTGACATGGCACGCGGCAGCAGGGCGAGCCGGAGGTTGTGACGACGCAAGAAAATAGAAAGAACAAGCGAACTTCAGGCGCGGAAAAGGGAGAGATTTCGTTTAGTTAACTTCGTTTTGCTTTCGCCTCACGGCGGTTGATGTCGGGGGTGATTTAAAAATGTCGTCGTGTCGCGACTATTTTATCGAGCCGAAAGTGCTGAGCGCGAGCCAAAAGCGTTGCTAGCTAGCTAGTCCTGTGCTCGTCGTTAGCGTCGCTGGTCGCTTTAACTCAACCGAGCGAGAAAATGTAAACGCGTCAGAGGAAAGAAACATGACTTGCAGGACGTGAGCCTCGTTTACACAAGTTTATAACAAACGTATAAGATGTAGCTACGCTGTTGTTGTCAGAAATGAATACCTAGCTCACTTTAGTGTAGCTAAAAATAACGCCCGCGCCATGACCACCAGCTGTGGCAGCGCCGCAGGCCCCGGGCCGAGGGAGTGACAGCAAAAGTTGAGGAAATGTCGAGTTTCTTTCGCATCTAGTCTTTGTTATCCAGTGCCAACATCTCCTGGCATCTGTGTTGACCTGCCATGTTTGTCTGTGTGCCCAGTCCGTCTGTAACACGCTCATAACGCAGTCTTTTTACAGAACCAGCCATGGATGAGGGACTCTGAAATGACCTGTAGGTCACAATCTCACTAGTAAAAACATGCGTTTGGTGTAGTGGTGGTGGTCGCTTCTGTTAGTTTCAATAACATTTGTATATTAGGAAAAAAAAAGTCACATTTGAGTTGCTGTTACCTTGAAGTTTGTTGTCATTCTTTTAGTGGCAGGTTGAAAATAAAATTTGGCTTGAAAGTCATGTCTTAAAACATTAGATTTTTGATCAAGGAGATGTAGTTTGACCATTCCCCCTTCTACAAAAACTAAAAACAACCAAAATGACTTAGTTTTATTTAGCCGATTTATGATCTTTTCGGTTTTGTCATCTAGAGGATCTAGTTTAGAGTTTTTGACGCGCTGTTAGCTCCATTCTTTATCAAACGTAAATAAGACTAGTGTGGCTAAACTACTCAACGTGAGAAGCTATACCGACAAAATCTAACAATGGGGGACCCGACTTCGCGAAGAAACCTAACAAGAAATCGTCTTCGTGCTCAACTTCGAAAGAAAAGGGAATCTTTGGCTGATCAGTTTGACTTCAAGATTTATATAGCCTTCGTTTTCAAGGACAAGGTTTGTCTGTACAGCGCATTCACATTTACTTCTAACTCATTTAAGATTAGCTTTGGCTTTATCTGGCTATGGCTAAACAAAGACATAAATGTTTATTTGTCTTGTTTTATAGAAGAAGAAGTCTGCTCTTTTTGAGGTTGCTGAAGTGGTGCCTGTGATGACCAACAACTATGAAGAGAACATCTTAAGAGGTGTGCGCAATTCGAGCTACAGTCTTGAAAGTTCAATAGAACTCCTGCAAAAAGATGTTGTGCAGCTACACGCCCCCAGATACCAGTCAATGCGAAGGGTAAGCCTGAACCACGTGAAAAGAGAAGGCTGTGTAATGAGAGAAACTTGTACAGTACTCATGGTAATATCATTTGTTTTCTCATTGCAGGATGTGATAGGCTGCACACAGGAAATGGATTTTATCCTTTGGCCACGCAACGATATTGAGAAGATCGTCTGTCTGCTGTTCTCCAGATGGAAGGGGGCTGAGGATGAACCCTTCAGGCCTGTTCAGGTCAGACACGTAGCACAAAGCCCGAACGGGGCCCAACTTCTGTCTTATGGGAAGCTCTGACAGGGCGTTGTCGTCGAATGTGTACCACAAAACGTTTTTTTGCAGTTGGGTGGCTGTGTTTGCAGACATACACAGCCACGTCACAGTGAGCTGTTATGATATATGATCGAGCAGGTCTGCTGGTATTTCTGTAAAACATTCAGGCATTTGAACTAGGGGTGCACCAATTTCAATTTTCTGGCCGATCACCGATTTTTAGAAAGTCTGACCTGCCGATTCCGATTTTGGCCGATACCGATTTTCAGGTGTTAAAAGGTCAAAATGCACCCTAAATTTTCATGATTTTCCGACCTTTGCGGAGGCAGATGCGATCGGTGGATAAAATCGGCTTCTCATTTAAAGATCGGCACATCACCGATCTCCCCAAATTAAGGAAATCGGGGCCGATTTAGCGGCCGTCGATTTATCGGCCGTCCCATTTATCGGTGCATCCCTAATCTGAACTACGGTACCGGTAGTTATTTTAACATTAACTGTCCGAGTCATTTGAGTCACAGACGCTGGATTTTAACCTGTATTTTAACCTGATCTGTATAAACATTTCAGTAAAACTTTTAGGTAAAGAAACAAAGCTTAATATTCACAGTGTTGGAGCCTAAATGCAGTTTACAGGTAGTCCCCGACTTACGAGCGAGTTCCGTTACGAGTTGCTCGTAACACGAAAATTCGTAAGTTGGAACACGAAGCACGTGTTCTCGTAAGTCCGGATTTTCGCTCGTAAGTTGGAACATTTATGCTAGCGCTACTACGAACACTCGTTTTTCATCAAAAACATTCATATTAGTTCATAAACATGGTCGGAAACGTGTTTCCAAACGGTTAGCTAACACACTTTCATCTAAAAACACAAAAAGTGCTGTATTTTTTACAAATTTACTTCTCGTTCGCCAGCTCGTAAGTCCGGATGCTCGTAGGTCAGAGCGCTCGTAAGTCGGGGACTACCTGTATAATGGTTAACAAATGTAACTAGTTTTGAGTTCATAGGTGATACACAGATTAATTTAATATGATAAAGATATAAGTGATATTTAGTTTATTTTTGTAATGATAAAATGATTAAAATGTAAGCTTTATTAGATATTTTGAGTTATATTATTTTCCAGTAGCAGTGTAAAATTACCGGTAGGTGTTTTGATGATTACCTGTACTGGGGTGGGTGTTTATAGTCAAACAATTAGTCAGGCTGTCAGCAGTCAGGTGGAGCAGAGTGGAGCCACACAGTTTTTTGACCTCTCCCTCTGTCTCTCTAGTTCCTTTTTATTTTGCACAAGTTTTTGTTTTTTTGCAAAAAGAAGTAAAACGGTAACTGGTCAATGGAGCTTACGGTACTTATATAGCGCTTTCCAGCCCCCTTTGAGGGGCCCCAAAGCGCTTCACAGTACCAACCATCCACCCATTCATACACACATTCATACACCGTTGGCGGTAGACTGCCATGCAAGGCGCTGCCTGTCCTACCGGGAGCAACTCGGGGTTAAGTGTCTTGCCCAGGGACACAACGAGGTATGCCGTGACCGGGGATCGAACCAGAGACCTTCTAGTCCTGAGCCGGCTGCCCTGCCTATACACCATCTCGGCCCCTCAAGTAAAGCGTTTGACTTCACTAAGGACTGTGGAATTTTTAATGCATGGTGTGAAGGAAGAGAAGACACCTCAGAGCGTCAAGCTAGTGGCTTCAGTCAGTGGAAACCTACACACAGGTTGACTGTTTGTTAGGGATGTGCGATATGGCATAAAATTCATATCACAATATGTATTGTGAAGGGTGGCGATAACGATATATATCGCAATATGTTTTTGGTATAAAACTTGCAATAGGAATGGAAGAAAAAAAAATAGGGTGTCCTTTTGCCATAATTTATTTTGAAAACTGTTATACCACAAAATAATCTCTATTAAGAAAATTTCACTACTAGGTCCAGAGAGTTTTTAAATAATTAACAACTCAAGCATTAGGCTTCTTTCTTGTAGTGCAAAACAGTGCAAAATATATCTTGTGTAGTTTTAGCCATAAGTTTTAAACTAAAGAATATGTTGTTAACTCTTAACAGTTTCCAATATTGTCACTTAAGAAATGAACAGTAACAGACAGCATTTTACACTGAAAACACTTCACCCTCCAACCCTCTAGTGGGCGTCTCCTTCAGCTTTAAGGAGAGCTGACAAGGCAACCAGAGGTAGAAGAAGAACCAGTTTCCTCTGTGGCTTTGACCAGAGGGTCTCACAGGCTGTGTCTCAATTCAGGGGCTGCGTCCTCATGAGGACCCAGCCTAGCTGGGCCGAGTAGGCCACGCACTCACAAGACCGGGTGGGCTGAGCGAAACTGCTGAAATGGGACGGTCTAGCCTTCCGGAGAGCCGGCATTGAAGTGGGTGGGGCGTTCTCTTGAAGTGGGTGGGAAGTTCTTGTGTGCGCGCTTTGTGTGTGTGGAAAGAGAAGGGACGCCGCTAAAATATATTAGTTAGCTGAATACATGTATATATAATAATGTGTTTGTCTGTCATCTGCGTATGTTTCCCATACACAGACGAAATTCGTCTCTGCATTTAACCCAACCACCCCAGGTGGTGCAGTGAGCAGCCAGAGGGCGCTCGGGGAGCTGGAGAATTAGGTGTGCACTCATAGACACCCCAAGGGTGTAGTGGCCGGGACGCGAACCCGCGTCCTTCGGGTCCCAAGTCAAACGCCCTAACCACTACACCATCTTGGCTCCTACCTATATATATATATATATTAGTGTTTCTGAGTTTACTGTTTGTTAAGAACTGATTACAAATCAGCTTATAAGGGGCGATCTGTTAAAACCCAGAGTGGACCTATAAAATGCAAGTTGTCCAGTAGCTCAGTTGGTAAATCAACCTGCGATTGGTGCAGAGATACTTTTCTCGAAGCTGGTTCGAATCTCACTCGGTACGGTTAAAACTTATTTTACGTTTGTCTTTTATTGGATAAAAAAATGAGGACTGAGATTAAAAGGAAGGAGTTTGTGAAACTCCTTCTTTTTTTTATCCAATAAAAGACAAACGTAAAATAAGTTTTAACCGTACCGAGTGAGATTCGAACCAGCTTCGAGAAAAGTATCTCTGCACCAATCGCAGGTTGATTAACCAATTGAGCTACTGGACAACTTGCATTTCGTAGGTCCACTCTGGGTTTTAAAAGATTGCCCCTCAGAAAATCCTTGCTACGCACGTGTAAAATAATCTGATTTGTAATCAGTTCTTCAAAAACAGTAAACTCAGAAACACTAATATACTGTATATTCAGCTAACACATTTTTTTTTGTCGTTTCTGTAGTTAAATTTTAATGAGATATATTCGCGCTGAGGTTGTTGTCAAAACGAGCTGATGACTCAACAACACGCAGCAGCCCCGACCCTGCACGCAGAAAGTCCCCCCCCCCCGCGAAATCTCTGCTGGCGCTATGAATTCTGGGATAGCCTCCGTCTTGAAGGATTCACAATGCATCCTTCGATTTCGGCAGGAAGTAGGCCGCATTCCTCGGCCGCATGAGGAGGAGTCTTCGAATTGGGACAGTCCTCCGCGCGGGGCAATGACGTATGCGGCCGACAAATGCGCACTCATGAGGACGCAGCCCCTGAATTGAGACACAGCCACAGTAAAATCACACAACACAGCGTTCTGTTCACAGATCAGAGGGCAGGTTTCTCTAAAGCTGACCAACGCTTACTTTAACTTTTGACAAAAAAAAAACTTTCAACAGAACACAGCGTTTTGCGCATGCATCCGAATATGGCAACACTACGGCAAGCCAGACGTAGTTAGCTTATAGCTTTGCTATTTAGCACTCGAAGAAAAGACTTTGACACCACTTACGCACAGTTTTCAACACTAAAAAAGTATTGATTAACTCTGACAACTCTGATTGTACACTTCAACACCACTTATGCACAGTTTTAAACAAAAAAAAAGTAAATACCCTGATGCATGCTCAATAATCCAGGTAGAAAAATCCAAAAAAGCTAAGTCTGGTCCTCTGGACCTTTAAAAAAAGTAAAGATTAAATCGGACAACTCTGATTTTGCGGTTAGCCGGTAGAAGACAGATCTCTGTCGTAGGCTAAATTTCTATCGTTTCTACCATGTACTGTTTATATCGCGCATCCCTACTGTTGATCTAAATCAGCCAGCAGCTGAGTGAACCTTTTATTTATTTTTTATCATAAGGCATCCAGATTATTTCCAAAAGTGGTCCGAATGAAGACATTTTCGATGGATATTGAGGCTGTTCACACATGCTTTTATCTGATTAGAACTGGCTCTGTCAGGACAGATGTTCGTTGTGTGGGACCTCAGACCACTAAAGTTTTCACAACTTAACCTCATGTTTGTATGACAGGAAGATCTGTTTAAAACAAACCATTGAGCCTGATTTAAAAATGTAGATTTGAACCTGGTAAAGTTTATATACAAAAATTGATCAGAAATATTTGACGAAGTTGATTTTCACATTAGAGGAAGTGTGTGTGTTCATGCAGTTTAGCTATGGCTCTGAATTGAACAAGTTGTTCCTCTTATGCACAGGCCAAGTTTGAATTTCACCATGGGGACTACGAGAAGCAGTGTCTGCACGCTTTGGGTCGTAAAGACAAGGCTGGAATGGTCATGAACAACCCAGCTCAGTCTGTATTCCTCTTCATGGATAGACAAACCTTACAGGTAAAGCCAGAACACAGGATTGTAGAAAACTCAAACGTTCTTCTAATACTACTACAGTGGTACTTCACAAATGTTCTCGCTGTGATTCTTTCAGACTCCTAAAACCAAGGCCACAGTTTTCAAGTTGTGCAGCCTGTGCCTGTACTTGCCCCAGGACCAGCTCACCTGCTGGGGTGTGGGAGACGTCGAGGATCACCTCCGCCCATATATGCCTGATTAAGGCTTCACCCAGCCACACAGAGAAGAGCCTTCCCCCCCCTCTCCTTCCTGCCTAAGCCTTCAGAAACAAATAGAAGTACTCATCTCCTCCCCTTTTCCCCTTTAAAAGATTTGAACTTGTGCTTGGATCTCCTTTTTGTTCCCCGCTCATCCTCCTCTTCCTGCCCCGACGCTGATTCAGTCCCCGTTTTAGTTTGTCCTCTTCGCAGTCCCATTTATTTATTTCAAAATCTTTGACATTTATTGGATTTTTTTTCTTTACTTTCTCGTTCCCTTCACCTCACTCACCCCTTCATTCCCCCCCCTCCCCCAGTTTTGTTCATTCAAACCTGCACGAACATTGATTTTGAGTGTTTTGTTGTTCTCTCGGAGCCAACAGCACCGGTCACTGAATGAACTCATGTTGCATCAAAGCAGGAACAAGCAATACACAGGTCTTCATGGTGGTTTTGAGATGGACACGTCTTCTATCCTTGTCATAAGGAAGGATTGGTAAAGTTTGTAACGTCACTGGGATTTCCAAAACAACTTTATACAATCTTTTGGCTGGGGATGGGTGTAGTCGGCTGTTAAAACGCCTCAACAAGCAAAGATAAGACACAGCATTTGTCAAATCTATGGTGTAGGTGTTGCTTATGAATCGCCTTAGTTATTTTGCTGGATTCTTACGATGTTTTTGTGTCATTAGCTTCAATCTGAAACATGCTAGGCAGGTCTTTTGCTCCTGTCGAGTGTCTTCAAAGGCATTGTACACAAAATGTTGGTTAGTTGATTTTCACCATTCAAACTGTTCATGCACTTCATTTAAGCTACTGAAATCTGACGTTTTATGCTTTTGTTTTTCGGGGGGTATGGGTTGGTGAGAAAATCGTAACAAATTTATTGTTTAACATGCCTAATAATACGCTAAAAGCTAACTGATTTGTTTAATTCGATCTAAAATTACAATATTTTGTTCATTAAAATTGGGCTTTGCCAGCTTGCTTATTAAAACGTATAATGTGCAAATTTGACCCTTGTTGATTTAGTGTTTTTGAAAGGGCTTGTAACTCCTGGGATTTGTTTTTCTGTTGGTTCTCTAATCATTACTGCTGATCATATCCCAATACAGTGCAACATTTGAAAGCCTAACTCTGTCCAGTTGTTTTATTGCACAAATCACTCGTCGTTATAAATGACAAGTCTTCATGTAAATGTGACGTTGTGGCACCTGGCAGTTTTAATTATTCAGTTCTTGTCACAACTTGTTTACATTCAGAAACTAGTGCATTATCTTCCCCACGTGTTCCTCGGTACAGAGTGTGACATTTGATTTGTAGCTGTAAATGGAGGACTTTAGCTGCCGCCCAGATGTTTCGTGTGCCGTCCTTGTGCGATGAGCTTCCCGGTGACTTTGCAGGTGAGGTCGACGGTGGCGAATGCGAGCGTCCGCCCCTGCTTGAGGACCTGTGCAGTGATGAGAACATCTTCCCCCATCTTGGCAGCATTCATGTACCTGTAACAGTGAAGAAAATGTTTAATCCTACAAGACGAGGGCACTGTGAAAAGGAAGTGTGAATGCTAATTTGTTTTTGTTTTGGCTGAAAACTGGTTGAAGCAGAAAGCATTAAATGAGCAGAATAAGCTCAAAAAGGCTGATTGGATTACAAATAAATAATGCAAAGTTTCAGCATTTTAAACAACTTTGTCAGCGCACAGGTTGTGTACAGGCTTACGTTATGTTCATGTCCACACTGACCCCGGGGGCTCCCCTGTCACTGTTCATGATGGCCATGGTGGAGATGACGTCCACCAGGGTGGCTGTGAGTCCGCCGTGCAGCGTCCCGCCCCGGTTAGTGTGCTCCTCCTCCACCCGCAGCTCACACACCACCTTACCCGGGCTGGCGGACAAAACGTTCACCTGAACAAAACGTTTCAACAATGTCCATAACTGAAATAATGCGGACACGTCCAGATGCGTTTTGTGTTTAAAACGCACAAATCATCTGTGTTCGGCTTAATGAAATACATGCTGGAGCAAAAAATATATATATATTTACCCTGTTCAAGACTCTGTCAAAGCCAGCGTTGTCCACCATTGCCCTCATTATTTGTTTTAAGGAGTTTAAAGTCAGTGAACCCATGTTGACGTTGAAAAACGAGCCCAGTCAACCTGGTGGTGAGGTCAGACCGGAAACTGCTGCGCCTGGAAATATCGTCCGGGCGGAAACGAAAAGTTCAGATTGATAAGGCGCGCAAACTACAACTGAACTAAAGCATCATTTTGATACTTTGATTTATGTCCTCTTACAAAATAAAAAAGGTAAATGTAAAACAAATAATAAACAATGCCACTAACTAAGTATGCTAGTTCTGGTGATAATGAAAACGATTAAATTTAACCGCTATGTAAATTCTGAAAAAAAGATTAGATCTGATCAAAATCCATATTGTAATATTTTCTTTTGACTGGTTCTGTTTATTTGTCTGTTCCTTATGTCCTTCGTGAAACGGGAAACGGGTACTCGCCTCGGACTGTTCCGTTGTCCACCCGGACGTATTTTCCTGCTGTACCTAGCTGGGCTAAAAGTTTTTAACTCGAGCTTGCCTTGATGAAATGGCCTCCACGTCAACGTCTAGTGTTTCGAAGGTGGAAAAGAACCGGACGCAGCTGTGCGAGGAGTTCTCTTCGATAGCGGGAACGGACAGCGCCGTGGCTCAGAGTTATCTGTCTGAAAACGACTGGCAGGTGGAGGTAGAGCAAACACACAGCTCATTAATAATGTGGACGTGGAGCAGTTCAGCACAGTTGCTGCCTGTTTCACTGATTAGGTTAAAGGTTTTTTTAAGTGAAAATAAATAATATACTATTCTAATTTCTGTTGTGACTTGGCGCTAAAGTAAACCGCATTGTTAGTTTAGCTTTATTTTTAAAAGCAAATATTTACTGTAGCTTGTTTTTTCCCCTCCCCAGAGAGCTTTGAGCTCATTCTTTGATGCAGACCTGGAGAGAGTGTTTGCAGAAGATTTTGAAGAAAATGACAACGCCCCTCAAAAGAAGAAGAGGCAGAGGACTGAGAAAACCACCTCAACAGATTGGTAAATCTTCTGTCTCCACTGTGTGTGTGTGTGGTGAAACAGCTCCATGTGTCATCACTTTAATAACTCAACTTTAAATTTACTCTCTTTGAATTCTAGCATTGATTTGACCAAAGACAGTCCGGCTGCACGGAAACCCTCGGACGAAGACGACCACAAACTCTCTCTGATCTCCTGGAACGTAGACGGACTCGATACGGACAACCTTGCAGAACGAGCCAGAGGCTTGTGTTCTTTTTTAGTCCTGTGAGTCCAATGTTGGTTCAAGGACCGTCACCACGGAGCTTATCTGAACAAATAAGACTTAAGTGATCCAGTGGGGAAAATATGAAAATAAACAATATGTTTAATTTAGCTAATTATGGATGAAACAATGGCCATGATGTTTGGCTACACAGGGTTTATTTGTTTATTTTTTATACTTTTTAATGTGTCATTTTTGGAATGCAGGCTTGGGAAGAGAGAGGAATATATGAAGTTTTGATCACATCAGACTAAGATTTTAGGCAGATAATATTTGCTGTAATTCTTCTTTTCACTCAGATACACTCCTGACGTGGTGTTCCTGCAGGAGCTCATCCCACCCTACGTCCAGTATTTGAAGAAACGAGCTGTGAGTTACCTGATCATTGAAGGTAAAATATGTTCAATAGTTGTTGTTTTTCTCTCTGAACACATTCCTAACTTACCAATAATGACTGAGCTCCGAGTGTTTGTGGCC
The DNA here is from genome assembly GCA_038048925.1 of Garcialebias charrua. Classification (NCBI taxonomy): domain Eukaryota; kingdom Metazoa; phylum Chordata; class Actinopteri; order Cyprinodontiformes; family Rivulidae; genus Garcialebias; species Garcialebias charrua. Next base: position 46,382 of record JBBPBX010004389.1, on the reverse strand, counting down.
TGTGGGGAGGAAGGGAGTATTCAGAGAAAACCCATGCAGTCTCTAGGAGCAGGCAGACAATACGCCACTACTGCCTCCTGCTATGACAACTTGTTGAATCATTTCCTACAAATCATGAATTCATTATGAGATATTGTCTTAAATTACATAGTGTGTGTGAGGAATACAAGAGAATCTCTGGAGGAAAGTCTCATCTATTGTCACTGCTACAGACATCTGAGGTCAGGTGTACTGTATTTGTCTTGGAAACAGAGAAGCTTGTTTGGCTCAAAAAGCTTTATTTAGCTTGAAAAAATAGTTGTCTACTAAACACAGTCTGTGTGTGTGTGTGGGGGGGGGTGTCATGACAATTAAAACTTTTTAAATTAAAGCCTCAAAGTTTAGCTTACTAGTGTTCACAGTTTTGTTTTTTTTTCTTTAGTTTGACAACTTGCAAGAACTGCAGTCAGCCCACACTGTCCTCTAAATCAGTGGTTCTCAAACTGGGGTCCCCCCAACAAATATATTTATTTAATTTATTTATTTTACAAGCAGGCTCAACAACCTGTTAAAATACACCACAATGCAGGAAATCACATCTACTTTATTAAAAATTTTCTGGGGGCGGACCCTTAGACCCCCCCACCCCCGCACGCTATTTGCGTTCTGGCATCGATCGGTTCACAAATTGAACCCTGTTACTCTGTATCACCACTGCTGTTATGATTCTGTTCAGTTTAATGTAAAGAGTTTTCTGTAATAATTTAAAGAAGCGGTGACTAGGTAAAGTTTTAAGTGTTTTTTGATGCTGTTAATTTTCTCAAAGCTGTAATTTTTGGAAGTTGAAATCAAAAATGTTAATTAAGTGTATCACTATGTTACAGAAATATTTTCATTGCATTAAATCAGGGGTCACCAACGTGGTGCCCGCGGGCACCCGGGTGCCCCCAAGGACCATTTGAGGTGTCCCCGGACCTGTTTTAAAAATAGCACAACTCACTAATAAGCTGCATTTAAATTTTCATTTTATTCAGTTGTTATTCTTTTTTTGTATTATTTATATTTTAAAATGTCTATCTTAAGAATATGTTAATAAAAATATGTTTACTGTATTATACTTTGTTTTTCAATTTACGCTTTATTTCCGAAGCGTTTATCAAACCGGTGCCCTTTGTATGACTCCGTACCCACGAAGTAGCTCTCAGTTTCAAAAAGGTTGGTGACCCCTGCATTAAAGAGACAAATTGAAGATAATTATTTAATAAACATGAGGGTTATGATGTAGCTAATCTTTCCTGCATTAGACATCAGTCAACGCCGAATGAAGAAAATCTAAAAAAGCTTCTCAGAACAGCAGCAGAATAATCCAAGCTTCAACTTTTTGGGGTGCATCGAGCAGCCGTTGTGCACAAAATGATGCAAAGCAACACAAATATTGTTTGGTTGTGACACTTGTAGCAAATATGTGAAGTGTAAACATATACAAACTTGTATTTTTAAAGACTTTGGGGGGATATGGCAGAAGTTGCATTTATTTAATATCTGATTAGAGTTTATACGTTTATTATTATTGTTATTATTATTATTATTATTATTATTAAGAAAAAAAAAATATCCTCTTGGATTCTCCAAACTGGGATCATGCTGACCACTCTCCTGCAGTTAACTCTTTTTTTATTTGTCACCTCTGACCTTGGTCTGAGCAGCCGGGGAAGACGGTTACTTCACAGGAATGATGCTGAAAAAGTCCCGAGTCAAATTCTTGGAGAGTGAGATCATAACTTACCCCACAACTCAGATGATGAGGAATCTCCTCGTAGCTCAGGTTTGGACTCCATCTTTTATCACGTTTGCTTAACATGCACAAACCCGCCTGATTGTGACGTAAGTGAATTGTTTTGTTGTTTAAAACTAGGTGACTTTTAAAGGCCAGAAGTTGTGTCTGATGACTTCTCACCTTGAAAGTTGTAAAGGCTACGCAAAAGAGCGGATGAAACAGCTGCAGGTTGTGATGCAGAGGATGAAAGACGCTCCAGATGACGTCAACGTCCTGTTTGGAGGGGACACGAACCTGCGGGACACCGAGGTCAGTCTGCTCTTTCCAGTAAACCTGTATGGTATGGTTTCCTCTTGAGGAACGTTTGCTCTGGTTTTTCTATCAGGTGGCGAAAGTGGGCCTGCCTCCGAGTGTCTGCGATGTGTGGGAGCGACTGGGCAAACAGGAGCACTGCCGCTACACCTGGGATACCAAAGCTAACAACAATAAAACCGTTCCCTACGTCAGCCGCTGCCGCTTTGATCGCGTCTACCTCCGCCCAGCTAGCCAGGAAGGAGTGGCACGTCTGGCCCCTGATCACATGGCCCTGGTGGGACTGGAGAAGCTGGACTGTGGTCGTTTCACCAGTGATCACTGGGGGATTTACTGCAGCTTCGCCGTGGAATAGAAACTTTGCTCCAGTTTTATGTGATCGTGTTCTGAACACAGCGGAGGCTTTCTGTCTGTAAATGGAACAAAATGCTTTTCTTTTTTAATTAGACTGTTGAAATGTAGAAAGTACCAATAAATATTATTAACCTTTATTTAATCGGGCACATCCCATTGAGATCACAGATCTATTTTGCGAGGGAGGCCAACTGAAGGCAGCCTAACATGCATGTTTTTAGTCTGTGGAAGGAAACGAGTACCCGGAGAAAACTCACGCATGCACGAGAAGAACTTGCAAACTCCACACAGAAAGACCCCCAGGTCCAGCCGGGGATTGAACCCAGGACCTTCTTGCTGTGAGGCAACAGTGCTAACCACTGAACCGTCGTGCCGCCAAATAAAAGGTTTGCGCTGTTTTTGAAGCTTATTGGCTGAAAGTTGATGCTTCAGTCTGAAAATGGGAGCTAAACGAAATAATTATCAGTTTTTTATTCAATGTCAATATTTATTCAATGTCACTATTTTATTCATAATAGAACATAGATGACAGATCAAAGGTTGAATCTGAGTAAATGTAACATTTTAAAGGAAAAATATGTTAATTCAAAATTTCACAGTGTCAACAAATCCCAAAAAAGTTGGGACAAGTAGCAATAAGTGGCTGGAAAAAGGAAATTGAGCATATAACGAACAGCTGGAAGACCAATTAACACTAATTAGGTCAATTGACAACATGATTGGTATAAAAAGAGCTTCTCAGAGTGTCAGTGTCTCTCAGAAGCCAAGATGGTAAGAGGATCACCAATTCCACCATTGTTGTGCAGAAAGATAGTGCAGCAATACCAGAATGGTGTTACCCAGCGTAAAATAGCAAAGACTTTTAAGTTATCATCATCAACCGTGCATAACATCATCAAAAGATTCAGAGAATCTGGAACAATCGCTGTGCGTAAGGGTCAAGGCCGTAAAACTCTACTGGATGCTCGTGATCTCCGGGCCCTTAAACGTCACTGCACCTCAAACAGGAATGCCACTGTCAAGGAAATAACAGAATGGGCTCAGGAATACTTCCAGAAAGCATTGTCAGTGAACACAATCCACCGTGCCATCCGCCGTTGCCAGCTGAAACTCTACAGTGCAAAGAGGAAGCCATTTCTAAGCAAGCTCCACAAGCTCAGACGTTTGCACTGGGCCAGGGGTCATTTAAAATGGAGTGTGGCAAAATGGAAGACTGTTCTGTGGTCAGATGAGTCACGATTTGAAGTTCTTTATGGAACACTGGGACGCCATGTCATCCGGACCAGAGAGGACAAGGATAGCCCAAGTTGTTATCAACGCTCCGTTCAGAAGCCTGCATCACTGATGGTATGGGGTTGCATGAGCGCTTGTGGCATGGGCAGCTTGCATGTCTGGAAAGGCACCATTAATGCAGAGAACTATGTTCAGGTTCTAGAACAACATATGCTCCATCTAGACGTCATCTCTTTCAGGGAAGACCCTGCATTTTTCAACAAGATAATGCCAGACCACATTCTGCAGCAATCACAACATCATGGCTACGTAGGAGAAGGATCCGGTACTGAAATGTCCAGCCTGCAGTCCAGATCTTTCACCTATAGAGAACATTTGGTGCATCATAAAGAGGAAGGTGCAACAAAGAAGGCCCAAGACGATTGAACAGTTAGAGGCCTGTATTAGACATGAATGGGAGAGCATTCCTATTTCTAAACTTGAGAAACTGGTCTCCTCTGTCCCCAGACGTCTGTTGAGTGTTGTAAGAAGAAGGGGGGATGCCACACAGTGGTAAAAATGGACTTGTCCCAACTTTTTTGGGATTTGTTGACGCCATGAAATTTTGAAACAACATATTTTTCCCTTAAAATGATACATTCTCTCAGTTTAAACTTTTGATCTGTGATTTGTGTTCTATTCTGAATAAAATATTAGATGTTGGCACCTCCACATCATTGCATTCAGTTTTTATTCACAATTTGTTTAATGTCCCAACTTTTTTGGAATCCGGTTTGTAGTTATTTAGTCCACCCTCTTCTCTCTCTCTCACCAATAATGAAACTTTGATGCACGCTTTTATCTCTAGCCGTTCAGACGAATGCACAGCTTTCTGGTCTGTCCAGGTTCAGCTGTTACAAGACTCTGCTGCTCGTGTGCTAACCAAGACCAGAAGGCAGGCTCGTATTACATTCATTGCATTTGCTTCCTGTGCATCTCAGGATTGAGTTTAAGATTCTTTTAGTGGTTTATAAATGTCTCAATTCACCGTCTTCTCTTGCAGAGCTGGTACCTTATGAACCCCCGCGGACACTAAGGTCCTCTGGCACTGGAAACATTTCTAATAGTCAGAACTTACAGTGAGGCTTTTTTCAGTACTATGGCCTTCGTTTGTGGAATAAACTGCCGGGGAACCTGAGGGCCAGAGCATGTTTTCTGTTTTAAGAGCAGGCTCAATACCCATCTTTTTGTGTTCATTCGTACACATCTGCTCACAAGTCTCATGTTCGTGCTGCTGTTTGGCGTGTTGTTTTTATTCTACTAGAGCTTAGTGTATTTTTAGTTTTAACGTTTTTCTTAGTTCATATCTTAGATCGTATTACTGTTTTTCTTTTCTATTTTGTGCTTTTGTTAGCTGTAACTGGGACCCTGTGTACACAGTTTTATTCCACCACATGTGCCAATGACAAATAAAGAAACTATGATTGACTCTTTAACTGCATTTACTGAACTGGATCGTCTCCGTTCAGTCTATTTTTCATACAATTGGGGGAGGGGAGGGTTTTATTTTTGTCTTGCTTTTATCTTGTGGGTTTATTGTTTATAATTCTGTACTGTACAGTACTTTGAGCTGCTTTTACTATGAAGGGATGCTTTATAAATAAAATTATTGACAAATCTGTTAATAAGGTCAGATGGAGGTTTCAGTTTCACCATAAATATGAAAGTGACTGATTTTAATAGCTACAAGTTTTGTTTTTGTTTCCATAAAGTAAATGATGCTCTGGTACTTTGTACAATAACTACTGGTCAGCCATGTTAGTTCATGTAGTATTAACAGTTTCTCACTAGAGGGTGGTAGAAAGTTTTAAAAGTTTCAATATTGGAGACCTAAGAAAAATTATATACAGTAGGCTATACAGCATTTAAAAGCAATCAGGGTTCACCTTTAATGTACTATTTGAGCTTTATGAGCCAATCTTGCAAAAAGAAACCAATCATTGGTGAAATGGTTAAAGCTTTAGTCGGCTCTCAGCTTTTGCACTCTTTAGCTCTACATTTTGCATCTAGATGTAAAAAAATTAATAAAAAATGGCAATACTATTAAGAAAGTCTGCTGTGTGATGAACTACATGAGCTGGTAATCAATGTTGTATTTTTCCTAATCTGCAACATTAATTTCTAACAGAATCAGGAGGATGTGACCCATGCTGCTCAAATAACATCAAATGCTCAGATGCAGTTTTAGCACACATGTACTCTAATAAAAGGTTACTACAGTAAAGTTAGCTGAAGATCAGCTCACAGATATATATTTATGACCACACTGGTCTTCTTGGACAGTGTTTTTAAAAAAAAAAAAAAAAAACGTTTTTTTTTTCAAGTGGGAATATAACACAGTTTTGAAAATGTGTTAGTTAATAACATTTTTATGCTCAGCAGCTGCAATAATTAATTGAATATATTGAATAAAGGTTAAAACAGTCTAAAACTTGATGTTTCATATTTTGTAGCATTGTTTGTGGGTTTGTGAGGGGGTGGGGGGCCTTGGCATCAGTGGTGGGATGTAACTAAGTACAAATACTTTGTTACTGTACTTAAGTACATTTTTCATGTATCTGTACTTTACTTAAGTATAATTAAATGTGGGTACTTTTACTTTTACTCCACTACATTTTACATGAAGTATCTGTACTTTCTACTACACTACATTTCTATAATGTGTTGAGTTACAAGTTACATTCACGTTGCAGTTTTTTGATTTGTCGTTAGTTTGAAAGTAACTGATGTTGAGAGAGGAGTTGGTCCATTGAATCACTAGAAAGTGGACAGGTAACATTAGACCTGCCTTCAAGAAGAGCTGGACCAATGACGTATATTCTATCTAGTATAAACGTCATTGAGCTGGGAGCACCCAGAGAGCACCACTTACACACACACAATGGATTCCACTGCGGAGAGTCAGCCAAGATACACAACACCCATGGCCTTATTGAAAGACTATTGAAATATTATTGAAAGACTATTGAAATATTATTGAAAGACTATTGAAATATTATTGAAAGACTATTGAAATATTATTGAAAGATTATTGAAAGACTAAAATCAAAAAAGGCGTTCAATACAATATTGAAAGACTATTGAAATATTATTGAAATATTATTGAAAGACTATTGAAATATTATTGAAATATTATTGAAAGACTATTGAAAGTCTGTTCAGTACAGCAGGACAGATTCTCTCTCCCAAAAGAGCCAGACTGGACTCAAAAAACTTTGAAAACCAACTTCTTCTGAACTTGAACAAGAAATTCTTGCTGCAATATTAAAATGTGTCAGTTCATGGATGCTGTAAGAGATGTCTCCAAATGTCTCGACACTCAGGTCCAAGTTTTGAAAATTGTGTCAGGAAGTTAAAATATTGTTCACTATTAACCCATTACAAGTTGATTAGACAGTATTTTAACTAGAGTTGAAGACAAAATGGAGTTGAAATTATCAGAGCTTGTTCCATTGTTAGGTCTAATGCTCCTTTTTTCAGACAGACAACTTTTACTTTAATGTGTTTACTGCAGTTAAAATGACACATTGGTTTTACTTTGTGTTAAATAAAAACTTTCAAATACATAATCATCCCGCTTTCTTATTTTGCTTAATGACATTTAACTATGCAGGTCATCCCTGAAATTCTGACGCACAGAATCACAAGTCCAAGTATGAACTGTGTCACAGAGTAAACACAATAAAAAAACATGTATTATCTGCAGTATTGTTCATTAAAATGACTCAACACTATTAATGTATTACAGAAAATATGTATACAGTACGCACACTTAATGATACAATATGTAGACCATTGCATTAGGTAATACATTCAGCAAGTACTTTTACTTTAATACTTTAAGTATTTTAAAAAGCAAGTACTTATTCACTTTTACTTAAGTAAAAACATTAATATGGTACTTCTACTTTTACTAGAGTACATTTTTGTCTGTTTATTTGTACTTTTACTTAAGTACAGTGTTTGAGTACTTTCTCCACCAGTGCATGGCATGGATAGGAAACAGCAACAACAATTAATTTAATTACCAAATGCAAGAACAGGAATTAATTTCTGTGTGTTACAGACAATCTTAATATTTCTGTTATTGTTGATATTCCCAAACAGCTGATTCACTTGTGTGAGTTTTCTTCAGTTCAGCGTTTGGATTTGTCTCAGGGGTAATTAAAACCAGCACAAGTGACTCATCACTGCCTCTGCACCTGAACCTGCCCAGGACACATGATGGGAAAGACCAGGAGTCAAACAGCCACAGACCTTATCAAGGTTTAGCTGTGTGCATTACATAAAGGATAACACAAGAATGAGCACTTTCTGCAAAAATGCTGAGTGTTAAATCTCTGCCAAAGAGGCTAAAACAGATGATTAGCTGCTAAATGTTTAATCTCTGCTCAAACGTTTAAAGAAGAATAACTAGAAAAACAAAAAAGATGGAAAAAGCGTAAAAGACAAAAAAACATAGAACCAAAAAAGACAAAAAGGATGCATAACAACTGAAAGGAAATGAGACTAAAATAACAAAAAAAGTTTGATAAAGAGTCTAAAAAAGATTTTAAAAAGTTGCATAGGAAAACAAAAAGACAAAAATGTATAAAAGAACACAAAAAAGATGTATAATATAAAGACTCATTTTATAGAAAAAATATACTAATAGGATGAGTAAGGAGACAAAAAAATTATACAAGAAAGAAAAAGAACACATAAAAGTAGAAAAAAAAAAGGCAGGACTTGACGCGTAAGGAGACACAAATAGAGCAATTTTTCTGAAAACATCTATTTCAGAGAACTGTCACGTTTTTTACTACATATTATCACGTTTTTACTACATAATATCACGTTATTACTACATACGTATCACGTGATTACTACATAGTATCACGTTTTTACTACATAGTATCACTTTTTACTACATAATATCACGTTATTACTACATACGTATCACGTGATTACTACATAAGCTCCAATTTTTTGACTGCAATACGCTTCCGTAGAGAACAAACTTGAAGGATTTAAACAGATTTCTCAAAACATTTTGATGAGAACAGCATAATCAAAAAATAAATACAGTATCTGAAAAGTTTACTAAAACTCAAAGTCGTAGCTGTGATGTCCTGAACGAGCTGAACCTTTTAAAATATGATCAACAGAAAACAGCCGAAAGTTCACTGAAGTTGTTTCACTCCAAGAAAAAGAAAATGTACATTCAGAGCTTTTTTTTTTTGAGCCTCAGCTCTTCCTCAAACTCTCCTCTCTGTCAGAACTTCTGAATATTTGACCCTGACAGGGATGGGAGTGAGAGTGATTTGCATGCAAGTTCAAGAGCTCATGAGATGAGCTGCCCAACAACCTTTTTAGCTCTGGAAATACACAGTTTTGAGTTATAAAATACCATATTTTCCTACGTATAAGTTGCACTGGAGTATAAGTTGCATCAGTCATAAAAAGCATCATGAAGAGGAAAAAACATATATAAGTCGCATTTATTATGCATCACCGCTGACTTGTCACATTTTTTATGCATGTATTTAATGGTCAAAACAGCTTCATTTTGTCTGGGCAATGTGGCGCCATCCATCCTCAGTCATATCTAACTTCCCGCCTGTCTCCAGACTCCCATTTGTTTCTAAAAAAAATAGTTAAGTCTCAGTTGAAGTGCTTCCTGGAGGATCACGCTATCCTTGAGTTATTCCAATCTGGCTTTAAACCTCTCCACAGCACTAAAACTGCTCTACTGAAGGTTTTTAATTACATTGTAGGAGGTGGTGAAGAGACGACACAGGAGACGGGATGCAGTTCTTCACTTTAATCAACTCCTACTAAAAACTGGCGGGAAAACCACCCAACACCGCCTTATATACCAACACAACATCCGGTCCTCTGGACCTTTCACAATAAAAGCATCCTGTAACACATTCGGTCCACTGGGTGTGAGTAGAGCCCCCTAGTGGTCCACCACACACGCCCCCCCAGAACACCCAGTAAGGTCCATCACTAGTCCCGCATTTTAGGTTTGATTAAACGACCAGAACGGCTGAACCTGGGCCCTGCAGAACCAGTCTGATGAAGCGGAGGGCTCCGAGGAGGGCCTGCAGAAGATTCGGGCTCCAATGGATGTTGAGAGTCTCTGGCAGGGGGACAGCAGTCCGTTAACAATGTGGATGGAGGTCTGCCCCTGCGAGGAGCCTGGGCCGTAACAACCTGATCATCTGACACAACATGAGCTGGTTTAAGCCTATCGATACAGACAGTCTCAGTACGACCCCCTAAATCTAAAAGGAAATGTTTTGGACCTGGTTGAAGAACCCGAAACGGTCCATCATACAAAGGCTGTAGTGGTGTCCTGTGTGCATTGTGTTTGACAAAAACAAATTTAGAGGACTCCAGACTCTTAGGGACAAATGACTGCGGTAAACAATGGTGTACCGGGCCGGGGACACGAAAAGGGGCCTCCTGAGGTGAAAAATGGAGCAACGGTGGAGCAAACTGTGGTGAGGGTACCTCAGGTAAAAACTCACCGGGGACGCGCACAGGTTGACCGAAAACCAGTTCAGCCGGGGAAGAGCTCAGGTCCTCTTTGGTTGCGGTACGTAAACCCAACAAAACCCAGGGAAGACGGTCAATCCAGTTGTCACCGGTCAATGCAGCACGCAGTGCAGCTTTCAATGATCTGTGAAACCGTTCACACAAACCATTAGCTTGGGGGTTGTAAGCGGTGGTCCTGTGAACGTTAGTCCCCAGACTCTTGGCCATGGTAGACCAAAGTTCAGAAACAAACTGCGGGCCCCGGTCTGATGTAATGTCTGAAGGGGGGCCAAAACGCGCCACCCAGGTAGACAAAAATGCCCGGGCCACCACTGCAGATGTCGTGGATGTCAAAGGAACCACCTCAGGCCACCTGGTGGTCCGGTCTATCATAGTCAGCAGATGAGTAAAACCTTGTGATGGAGGCAGAGGGCCCACCAGGTCTACGTGCACATGATCAAACCGCCGACCTGGGATGGAGAAGGGTTCCAAAGGTGCTTTGGTGTGCCTGTTAACCTTAGCGCGCTGGCATGGGACACACGCTGCTGCCCACTCCTTAACTGCTTTACGCAGACCGGGCCAAACAAACTTTGAACTGACCAGTTTCACCGAGGCTCTAACACCTGGATGAGAAAGGGAATGTAAGGAGTCAAAAACGCGGCGTCGCCATGAAACTGGAACCAGGGGGCGGGGCCTGCCAGTAGAAACATCACAGAGCAGGAGGGGACCTCCGTCATTCACCTGCCGTTCCTCCAACTCGAGGCCCGTGGGCCCGGACTGGAGCTCGAGTATTTCTGCGTCGCTACGTTGGTCCGCAGCCATAGCAGAAAAATCGATGCCAACGTATACGGGAGAGATCAGCACCCGGGAGAGACAGTCGGCCACCACGTTGGATTTTCCAGCCACATGCTGAATGTCTGTAGTAAATTCAGACACCGCTGCGAGGTGGCGTTGCTGGCGAGCAGACCAGGGGTCAGAAATTTTTGACATCGCAAACACCAAGGGTTTGTGGTCAACATATGCAGTGAACCGGCGGCCCTCCAGGAAAAACCTGAAATGGCGTGTGGCCAGGTAAAGCGCCAGCAACTCTCTGTCAAAAACACTGTATTTCAGCTCATTGTCCCGCAGCGTACGGCTGAAAAATGCAAGCGGCTGCCAAACCCCGGAAACCTGCTGTTCTAACACAGCCCCCACCGCAACATCAGATGCGTCGGTTGTTAAAGCTATTTGCGCCGCTGGGGATGGATGGGCCAAAAGGGCAGCAGTGGCCAGTGCAGCTTTAGCATCACCAAATGCCTGTAGGCGTTCTGGTGTCCAGTCCACGCTGTCGTTGGGCTTTTTCTTTTTCAGCGCTCCATAGAGCGGACGCAGCAGTTGTGCTGCCCTGGGGAGGAAACGGTTATAGAAGTTAACCATTCCCAAAAATTCTTGTAGCGCTTTAACAGACTGGGGCTGTGGGAAATCGGACACCGCCTGCACTTTGTTTGGTAACGGGACGGCACCACTGGCAGAAATGCGGTGGCCCAAAAAGTCAATGACTGGCAGCCCAAACTGGCATTTCGCTGTATTTACAATCAGGCCATGTGCTGCCAGGCGCTGAAAAACCTCACGGAGGTGGGACAAGTGCTGCTCAGCCGAGCTGCTAGCCACCAGGACGTCATCCAGGTACACAAATACGAAGGACAGACCCCTTAGGACTGAATCCATCAACCGCTGAAATGTTTGTGCTGCACCTTTAAGACCAAAAGGCATGCGCAAAAACTCAAAAAGGCCGAAAGGCGTGATAACAGCGGTCTTAGGGACATCCTCCACATGCACAGGAACCTGGTGGTACCCCCGTACTAAATCTACTTTAGAAAAAATGGAGGTCCCAGCCAGGTGCACTGAAAAATCCTGGATGTGGGGGATGGGATAACGATCGTTCTCTGTGATGTTATTAAGGCGGCGGAAATCCCCACATGGCCGCCATTTGCCATCTGCCTTGGGCACCATGTGGAGGGGGGAGGCCCACGGACTGTTTGAGCGCTGCACGATGCCTAAACGCTCCATGTTAGCAAACTCTTCCTGTGCTATTGCTAGCTTACGCCAAAATTACACCACACGCGTCACGGCTCCGCCCCGCTCCGGTCCGACCTCCGCAGCAAATACGCACCCATTATAATCAATGACAGAATTTACACTGGCTCCGCACGGCGGCAGCGAGCTGCGGAGAGCGGACGGCAGTCCGTCAAAATTAGAAATTTTTCTATTTCTGCCGGACGCCGGAGCTGTGCGGAGGCACCAACAGGAAAAGGAACGAGCACAACTTCCGTATTTACAAAATAAAATCACCACGGGCGGACTAATCCTAGCTCTATACGGATTTATTTGTACAAAAATGCTGTCAAACTATCATTTATGACTACGCCTACAAACGCAATACAATAAATAAATAAATAAATAAAGTATTTTATTCTGAAAATGTAATACCTCACTTCCTGTTGCTCAAACCATGTCCTGTCGCTCATTTACGAGAGAAGATCAAGGCAGCAGTCTCTACTGTTGTTCTCCTTCTTCCACCGAATGAATTGTTTTGTTCTGACTTACTTATTTATCACTTGATTTATCGCGCGATCCCGCAAATCCCGCGCATGCGTCTAGGAGCGGCGCATGCAGGCGGACCTGAGCTGAGCGGAGGTAGTGGAAACTGGAGTTTGAGACGCTCAGCTGCGACCTGCGGAAGGGGACCGCAAATAGTGTAATTTTGGCGTTAGTAGCATCAAGGCGGCGTGCATGTGCGAACACCGGGGGGCCCGTTGTGGGAATATAATGTTCGACCCCATGTTTTGTGTTTGTGTTTGCAAAATCAGGAACAGTCAGCGAGGGGAATTCAGACAATAAACGCTGAAACACATTACCCGAAGCTAAAAAGTTAGCATGCATTAAAGGCCCAGCTCCTCGCGTCTCACAAGGCAGTGACGAAAAAGACACAGCGTCGATCAAACGTCTGTTAGCTAAATCAACCAGGAGCCCGTGAGCACAAAGAAAATCAGCCCCTAAAATAGGGACTGAGCTAGCAGCTACCACAAAGTTCCACTGGAAGTCCCGTTCATGGAAACGAACAGTCACCAACCTTTCGCCAAACGTCTTGATGGGATAGCCGTTAGCCGCGGTTAGCTGCGGCCCGCAGCCTTCTGCTAACCTGTCGGAGCCAGTCGGGGGAACGAGGCTCTTCTGCGAGCCGGAGTCCACCAGGAACCGCCTCCCCGACCTCGAGTCTTCGATGAAAAGCAGCCTTTCCTTGTCGCCAACGGCCGCGACTGCTAGCGGGCGCTGGCGTTCTCGTTTCCCTGCGGCTTGAAACTGCACGGTGGGACGCACCGTCGTGCTTTGGCGCCAAAACGCTGGTGGTAGAAACAAAGTGCGGCCCCTGACCGCCTGCGGGCGACTCCTGCTACGACCACTGGCTCGTCCGGCGCTGAGGGCGATGCTCGAAGCTCGGGCGCCGCTGGAGATCCGGGGACCGCCGCTTGGACCGCGAACGTCCTCGCAGCCAGCAGGATGCGGTCGGCTTCGCGGGCCAGCGAGCGGTAATCCTTCTGCTGCAGAAACGGGGAGTTGGCCAGGGCTGTGCGCACTGGAGCCGGAAGCCGGCGGAGGAAGAGGTGGAGAAAGAGAAACTCACAGTCAGCTGAACCCCTCAAAGACAACATTCCTTCCATGAGCTCAAGAGCTGTGCCATCGCCCAAATCGGAGAGGGAAAACAGTTTCTCGGCGCGCTCCGCGTCTGAGAGCGTGTAACGCTGCAGAAGGAGCTCCTTGAGGGCGTCGTATTTTCCTTGTGCAGGAGGGTCTTCGAGCAGGCTCATTACCCGCTGGGTGGACAATGGGTCCAGTGAAGCGACCACATGGTGGTATTTGGTGTCGTCTGCAGAGATCCCGCGAAGAGCGAACTGTGATTCGACGTGGGCGAACCACGACCGAGGTGCGTGCAGCCAGAAGTCCGGGATTTTAACGGCCACCGCAAAAGCGAGCGGGGCCGCCGGTGGAGGTTCCACAACCGCGGACAGCTGAGGAGAGCTGGCTTGACCTTCAGATCACGTCGGGGTCACCAGTGTAGGTGGTGAAGAGACGACACAGGAGACGGGATGCAGTTCTTCACTTTAATCAACTCCTACTAAAAACTGGCGGGAAAACCACCCAACACCGCCTTATATACCAACACAACATCCGGTCCTCTGGACCTTTCACAATAAAAGCATCCTGTAACACATACGGTCCACTGGGTGTGAGTAGAGCCCCCTAGTGGTCCACCACACAATCTTCTTATCCACAGACACTGGTGATTCTGTGCTGCTTGTCCTATTGGACCTTACATCGCTTTCGACACCATCGACCATGAGATCCTGATTGCTAGGTTGGAGCAGTGGGTGGGCATCACAGAATCAGCCCTCAATTGGTTCAGATCCTACCTCTCTGACAGGTCCTTTTGTGTTTCCATCAACAATTTTAGTTCTGCAGTGGCAGCACTTAAATGGGGGATTCCGCAGGGGTCCATCCTGGGTCCTCTCCTATTCTCTTTATACCTGCTGCCACTTGGTGCTATTTTCCGGAAACACAACATACCTTTCCACTTCTACGCCGATGACTGTCAAATTTACTTCCCCCTAAGACACAATGGTACATGCTCTATTCAACCTCTGCTCGACTGCCTGGCTGACATCAGGAACTGGATGGCTTTAAATTTCTTAAGTTTCAGTGAAAAGAAGTCTGAAGCCATGTTGTTCCCTCCCAACGACACGATCACGAACCACTGCATCGACCTTTCTGCTCTACTCCTGTCTGAAAAACAAAAAGTCACAAATCTGGGAGTGATAATGGATCCTTCCATGAAACTCAACAGTCATGTAAGCATGATCATTAAATCCTGTTTTTTCCAGCTGAGGCGACTGTCTAAGCTGAAGCCCATATTATCCAAAAATAACCTGGAGACAGTAATACACACATTCATTACATCTAGGCTTGATTAGATGTAGCTAACTTCAGCAAAGCAACTGAAGTTTTATATAATTTGTCACAGGAACTTGAATACCTCTCCCCAGATGCACCTAAGTTTTTCCTGGGTGACTTCAATAACTGTCCTGCTAAAAAATCTCTTCGCACCTATTATCAGTACAGTACATTGAATGTCCAACTAGGAAAAACAAGACTCTTGACATGTGTTTTTGAAACATCAGAGATGCCTTCTCTGTATCCCTGCTTCCACCACTGGGGGCATCAGATCATGATGTAGTGTATCTGCGCCCATTACTGTACAGGTAGTCCCCGACTTACGAGCGCTCTGACTTACGAGGTCCCGGACTTAAGAGCATGCATCTCATTAAAAAATAATAATAATAATAATAATTTCTTTTTTTTTTTACTTTTTTTTTTTTTATTTTTTTTATAAATGAATACATGTACAGTACTGGACAGTCACCAAGCACTTAGCCTATCCTAACACAGTTTTTAAAGATGAAGGAATAAGTTGAATTGTCTCCCTTTCACATAAAGGGAGCAAGCTCCCTATGGAGCCTGCAGGGAGGAGGGAGACAATTCAACTGACTCCTTCATCTTTAAAAACTGTGTTAGGATAGGCTAAGTGCTTGGTGACTGTACAGTACTGTACATTTATCTATTTATAAATAAAAAACAATAAAAAATAAAAATACTGTATATACTGTATATTTTTAATAAATAGATAAATGTACAGTACTGTACAGTCACCAAGCACTTAGCCTATCCTAACACAGTTTTTAAAGATGAAGGAGTCAGTTGAATTGTCTCCCTCCTCCCTGCAGGCTCCATAGGGAGCTTGCTCCCTTTATGTGAAAGGGAGACAATTCAACTTATTCCTTCATCTTTAAAAACTGTGTTAGGATAGGCTAAGTGCTTGGTGACTGTCCAGTACTGTACATGTATTCATTTATAAAAATAAAATAAAAAAAAAAGTAAAAAAAAAAAATTTTTTTTTTTTTTTTTTTTTACTATGTGATCCTACTTACGAATTTTTGACATACGAGCGCCCCCTAGGGGCAGAACTCGCTCGTAAGTCGGGGACTACCTTATAGGAGGCTGATACAGAGAGAGAAGCCTCAGGTCAAAACTGTCAAGGTGTGGAACAATGATAGCATAATGGCCCAGCAAGGATGTTTTGACTGCACAACATGGGAAGTTTTTAGTACCCCTATATTGATGAACAGGTTACAGCGGTGTCAGACTACATTAACTTATGTGTAGATTCTGTAATCCCTTCTAAATGTTTCAAAGTATACCCAAACGATAAGCCCTGGATATCAAATATACTAAAAGAGCTTCTGGTTAAGAGGAGATACGCCTGTAACAATCTGGATGAAACCGCTCGAAGGGCCCTGCAAAGACAAATAAAAAGGCAGATACAACTTGATGAACACAAATACAAAGAGAAAATAGAGGCCTCTCTGGCATCTGGAAACTGTAGACAGGCATGGCAGGGAGTAAAGACTATGACTAACATTCCCCACAAAGGTAAAGGGCCATCATCAAATCAATATTTGCCTGAAATTAGAGGAGCAGAGTTGCCAAATCAGCACACTCAAGATAGCACACAGACATAACATAAAAATTTTAAAGACCTATATGTGGTCTCCTTTAATAATTTCTTCTGCAGGTTTGAAGAAAGCTGTAAAGACACCGCTCATCAGAGGAGCGAGCAGGATGTGCCCCCAATGCCTCCATTTACCATAAAAGTGTCAGAGGTTGAACATGTGTTTAGAATCTGTAATCCTCAAAAAAGTCCTGGACCTGACAACATCTCTGGCAAGGTTCTTAAAAATTGTGCCTCACAACTAGCACCAGTTTTTACAGATGTTTTTAACTATTCTTTGAGACACCATACAGTTCCTTTATTATGGAAAACATCCATAATTGTGCCGGTGCCTAAAGTTCAAAGGCCATCAGAGTTGAATGATTTCCGTCCCATTGCACTGACATCTCTGGTGATGAAGAGCTTTGAGCGTATAATTAAAAAAGTCCTTCTCTGTCAAACACAGCATCTTCTAGACCCACTACAGTTTGCATATCAGCCCTCTAGAGGGGTGGATGATGCTGTTCTGACCATGCTGCATTTACTCTATTCCCACCTTGAAAGACCAAAAGCACATGTAAAAATTTTATTTGTGGATTTTTCATCAGCTTTTAATACTATTCAGCCAAAGATTTTAACAGAAATCTTAACAAAAGAGTTTTTAATCTCACAGAGCTTGGTTTTATGGATTACAGACTTTTTAACAGGTAGGGTCCAGCAGGTCAGAGTGGGTTCAACACTCTCTGACAAAACAACCACCAGCACTGGCTCTCCCCAAGGGTGTGTTTTATCCTCACTGTTATTTATTCTGTACACAAACTCCTGCAGAAGTACTTTCCCAAATAGACATTTAATTAAATATGCTGATGACACTGCCCTGGTAAGCCTTTTAAACGACAAGGAAGAAGAGCACGGACCAGTTCTGGACTTCTTCATTAATTGGTGCAAACAATCAAAACTGGTTCTGAACACAAACAAAACAAAAGAAATGACTATTGACTTCAGGAAGCTTCAGTCATTCTCTCCAACAACCATCAATGGAGAGAAGATTGAAACTGTCTCGTGCTACAAGTACCTGGGCGTGGTTCTGGACTGTCACTTAAAGTGGGACTCATGGGCTGACCTTATTTGCACTAAGGCTCAGCAGAGGATGTATTTTTTAAAGAAACTGGGTACTTTTAGAGTCAATAACTCAATGCTTTTAATGTTTTATTCTGCTTTTATTGAAGGTATTTTAACGTTTTGTAACATCTGTTGGTTTGGCAATGCTACAGAGGCTCAGAAGAAATCCTTGAGAAGTATAGTAACTACAGCCAGCAAACTGTTAGGGACCACTCTGCCAAGTATGGAAAACATATACATGGACAGAGTTATGAGGAAGGCAAACAAGATTATAGCAGACAACACACATCCCCTCAGATCCTCATTTGAGTTGCTTCCTTCAGGGCGAAGGTACGGCCTTCCTTTATTCTCAAGAAACAGAACAAAATTTTCTTTCATACCACAAGCAATTAAATCGATAAATAATACAAACATATCATGAATTACTGAGCTGAAACGTCTTTGCTGTAATGATGGATGTTAATGTCATGTATGTATAAGTATGTCCTTTACTGACAATGTTGCAAACTAATTGGACAAATAAATCTATCGATTACTGCAATTCACTCCTGTTTGGCATCAGTCATACCACCATTGCTCGACTACAACTGAACGCAGCATCCCGATTTTTAACCAGGCAAAAGAGAGCACATTACACCAGTCTTGGCCTCCCTGCACTGGCTACCAGTTCATCTTCGAATCCAGTTAAAAATTCTCCTGTATGTCTACAAATCGCTGAACAGTCTCGCCCCCGCCTATCTCTCTGATTTGATACAACCGTATGTCCCACGTTCTCCGAGGTCAGCGGACCAGTTACTTCTCACAGTTCCAGGAACTCGTCTTAAACGCAGAGGTGACAGGGCCTTCTCTGTAGCAGGCCCAAGACTCTGGAACGAGTTACCTCTGCTCGTCAGACAGGCCCCTCCCTCTTGGTTTTCAAATCCTGTTTAAAGACCCATTACTATTCTGTTGCTTTCAACACCAGCTGATCTGTGTTTGGTCGTTATATTTATTATCTGCGATGATTTTATGTCTATATTCTGATTTTTTTTTAATTTTTACTTCATTTTGTATGTTGCCTATGTGTTGCCTGTTTGTTTTTACAGCACTTTGGTTGGCCTTGCCGTTGTTTTAAGTGCTCTATAAATAAAATGGTATGGTATGGTAACCATCCATCGAGGCCAGAGCTGCTACGTTCCTCCGGCTGCACCAGCGGAGTGAAGCGAGCATGCACAGGAGGACTCGCTATTGCAGTTCTTAGAAATTTAAAACAGTTAAAATTGCTTTAGGAATATGGGAAGAAAAAACATATATAAAAGTCGCTTCTGGGTATAAGTTGCAGGACAGACAAATCTATGCAAAAAACTCCAACTTATACGCTGGAAAATACGGTAATAAAATGTCTAACTTTGCTTGTGAATAGCATGTTTTGTGTTAAAGAAGCTTCCAGCCGTGCAGGATCAGGAGGATTATTACCAAGTAAGGTTCATCTGTGGCCTAACGGAGAGCTTAACCAGAAATCAGAGTCAAACACAGATGAGGTCAGAGAGGATGCAAATGAAGGCAACAGCTGTCCGAGCCCCGGTCATGAGTTTTATCCTTCCTTTAAGTCCCCCCTCTGTTTGAAGGCACTTCAAGATCTCACATCATCTCACTTCCTGTGTCGTCGAGCAGACGTGTTTTAGAAACGGCCCTCAGCGAGAGGCTTCCGCTTCAGGCCCGTCAGAACGAACCCGTTTGTGCAGATGTGTCCACGTGGCCGACGGGGAGCCTCTGGGGTGAGACTTGTCCTTTGAGGTGGAGCTGAACGATGATGGATCTGGTCTCAGCCCAGAAAAGATGAGCGTGTCTCGTGGAGAAGTGTGAGCTGCAGCTCTTGTGACAGCTGGAGGGATGAGATGCAGGACGACTCTGCTGGGTGATTGATGCACTCGCCTTTTATCTTCCACTTTATGTAGCCGTGTGTGTGGCCACATCCACACAAACACTCGCCTGCCTCGCTACATTTAGCCTGTCACAGGCAAGGCGAGGCCAAGCTTGAGTGGTGCTCCAGTCTCCAGCACTCTAGCTGCGTCCATCACTGCTTCTCTTCTAAATCGTTGTGACTAACCGGCCCAGAAGCCCTTATCATTTCTGGTCGTACAGAGCTGCTGCAGAGGCTGCTGAACGTTAGTGGCTATTTAAGGCCATGTCCTGCACCATTAGAGGGTCAGGAATGATGAAACCTTTGACCTGATTGCTGGTCATAAGATCTGCTCAAACACAGCAACTGGACAAAAAAACTTGGAAGAAATAAAAACGTAATAAATTACTGTACCTCCTTTTTAAGACAAATAAAGAAAGTGGGAAAATGGCAAAAAGGGAGATCACATTGGTTATGAACAATTAATATCTTACCTGCTGTAGGTAGCTGCTTGAACAGCCACAGCTTTGAGTAATAGTTTAATTCTGACCAGATTAACAAGCTAACAGTTAGTTTTGCTGGTGTGTGGTTAAGACTAGAGGTGACTGCCATAAAGCAAACTTCAGTATAAAGCTGGATACATGACAACAATAGGCTATATGCCACGGGTAGGTGTGACGTACATCCATTAAAATATAGGACACATCCCGCACTTCCAGTTCCGATCCACCGCCGTTGTTGTTAGCGTTAGCTCCTAGTAGCAGACCATGACAACGACCCGAAACGGGAAGCGGCTGCGTGCTACTGGCACTAGCATGGGCGTAGCCAGAATTTTACGAGGGGCGGTTTGTTTAAAATAAATGTGGACCTTGTAAAAACCAGGATAAACATGCCTCAGTAGCTCAGTGGAAACGTGTTGGGTTGCCGTACCTTATGGGTTCAATTCCCACATGGTACAACTTTTTATTTTATTTTATTCATTAAAAAAACACAAGAAAATTATTTACAAACAAGAAGAAAACAACAAGAAATAAAACAATACATGAAATGAAAGGAAGCCGAAGAAGAAAATAATCTTATTATATCTGCCTCTTCTCAAACAATTTTTTTTCAAACACTCGATTCAAACAACTTATTTTACGTTTGTCTTTTATTGGATAAAAAAAAGGAGTTAATATGCCTGTTAACACATTCTACTTTTTATCCAATAAAAGACAAACGTAAAATAAGTTGTTTGAATCGAGTGTTTGAAAAAAAAAATTGTTTGAGAAGGGGCAGATATGATAAGATTGTTTTCTTCTTCTGCTTCCTTTCATTTCATGTATTGTTTTATTTCTTGTTGTTTTGTAAATAGTTTTCTTGTGTTTTTTTAATCTGGAATGAATAAAAAAAATTAAAAAACGTTGTACCATGTGGGAATTGAACCCATAAGGTTTGGAACGGCAACCCAATGCGTTTCCACTGAGCTACTGAGGCATGTTGCTTTATCCTGGTCAACTTCTCCTTTAAATGAACCGCCACTCATAAAATCCCTAGATGGGACTCCATAGGCAAAGTGGGCGGTTCGTCCGAACCCCCCTTGCCTACGCCCCTGCACTAGTACTACAAGTGAGTTCCGTTGTGTTCGCCCACCGGTGGGTACAGCTGTTCCGAGGGGGTGTTAGGGCGAAAATTTATTGCGGCTATCTATAGGGGGAAGTTGCCATAATTTTATATGGATTTTATATGTGTATAGTTATTATTGGTGTGTATGCAGATGTTTTATTAATTGTATTTAGACATTTATGTTCTTGTCTTTTCCGCTGACCGGAAGTGCGCGGTCCGGCTCATAAATGCGGAAGTGCCAGAACGGATGTCCGTGGGATATGGTCTATTCTCGCGAGAACAGATGTCATGTATCCAGCGCACTTTTTCGCACAAACATTTTGTACTCTAATAGAAAATGTAGCGAAACCTCCTATAAGCCTAAAAGTATAAACCAGGTTTAAATCTGCTGAAACCACACGTGAATTTCCCTGCTAAATTATAACACTCCTGCTGAAAGTACTCCAAACTTTACCGGAAGTGCTACAGCTAGTTGCCTCTGTCACTATTTGCTCTTACAAATAACCAGAGTTCAGTGTCGTCCCTCGCTACTAAGCAGTTAATTTTTCGTGAACTCGCTCTATCGCGGTTTTTCAAAGTAAGATTGGACATGACACACAATTGATGAGCCCCATGATCGGCATGACATTTTTATTTAAAATAAATTATTTTAAATTATTTAGCACCTGCTGCACCTCTGTGCAGCCCACACTGCAGGATAAGCTTCCTCTTGCAGCTGATCTCCATGCAAAGCGGAGAAGTGGGCGTGGCCGAGAGTACATGTAGGTGGCAGAGAGCAGCGGAGGCAGAGAGCTGAGTTCATGCTGTGCTCTTAGCATTTAGAAACATTGTTTAAAATATTCCAAGAGTGTAGGGTTAAAAGGTCTTTATTGTAATATTCATACATATATACCAGTATATATATCAGTATATATAAATATATATATACTGTATATATATAAATATATATATACACAGCGAGAGAGACAGATATAGTATAAAGATATGTATAAATACTAAAATAAAACTATTACTACTTGTATTACTATTCCTACGTCGCAGTTTTTCACATAATGTGGAGCTTCAGGGTACGGATTCCCCACGATAAATGAGGGACTACCGTAACTGTAGCATAAAATTTACAGCTATGTAAAGGTTTTCAAAATCTTGTTTGAATTAACCAAATCTTTTGAAACTGGACTTATTTGAGGACGACAACAGTCCATTTAGGTTCAACTTGGACTCACCTCCAGCTTCTCAGAATTAAACTATTTCTGAAGCTGTTCAAAGAGCTATCTAAAACAGGTAAGATGTTTACTGTTCAAAGATCCCAACTATCACTTTTAATGCCAATTTAGTGTAAGGACGGGAAAGAAATGCTCTAAAACGAGTGTCGGCTTGATATAAACTTATGAGTAAAATTTTTATCTGCAACCGGACAGATTTCTGTGAAAATGTCTGTGAGAAGTCAGTTTGAAGCTGCTTCATCCCCTTAAAAACAGGGCTAACAGGAAGCTTACCAGGTCGTCATTCACAACTGTAGATCTCTTGGACAAGTCTTCAAACTCACTGAGAAAAAATCTGTTCAGGATGAAAACTGAAGTAAAACGTCTGAACAAAAGGTGTAAGAAATTCGGACAAGTTTTATTGTCTTTTTCATAAATAACACTGAACAAGCGTACAGTGATAAATACTTACACTGTAAAACTCTCTGTATTACAAAATACAGTTTGTGTGTAATGCACTTGATACAGATTGGGAAGCATTGCATTTCATAGCACCAAATGTGACCCTTTTGCCTAAACGTTTGATCTCAGGGTCACTCGGGTGTGCCGTTACTCCTCAGATTCAGGTCGTCTGTGCGTGTCTATGAAATATACTTCCCCCAGGAATCAGTTGTTGCATAAACTAGATCTAAGATAAGTTGAGCCCACTTAGGAAGTGTCAAAGCTTTTTGAGTAAACTGCTCATTTTTAAACCATCTAAATCTTTTAAAGTCCCAGCTGAGAGACTAAAATACTGCAAAGTGGCCAATCACGTTTTGTATTCAACATTTAAATTCCTAAATTGTGTTGTTTTGGGAGTTTGTCAATTTTTTATAGTTAAAAAAAAACAGTGAGAAATACAGGTGCTGGTCAAAATTAGAATATCATGAAAAAGTTTATTTCAGTAATTCCATTCAAAAAGTGAAACTTGTATATTATATTCATTCATTACACACATACTGATATATTTCAAATGTTTTATTATGTTTAATGTTGATGATTATAACTGACAACTACTGAAAACCCCAAATTCAGTATCTCGGAAAATTAGAATATTGCGAATAAGTTCAACATTGAAGACACCTAGTGACACACTCTAATCAGCTAATTAACTCAAAACACTTGCAAAAACCTTTAAATGGTCTCTTAGTCTAGTTCTGTAGAAACAAAACCCATTCCAAAATGTGGGGAAGATTCACAAAGAGTGGACTGCAGCTGGAGTCAGTGCTTCAAGAACCACCACGCTCAGAAGTATGCAAGACATGGGTTGCAGCTGTTGCATTCTTTGTGTCAAGCCACTCTTGAACAAGAGACAGTGTCACAAGCATCTTGCCTGGGTTAAAGACAAAAAGGACTGGACTGTTGTTGAGTGATGCAAGGTTATGTTCTCTGATGAAAGTAAATTTTGCATTTCCTTTGGAAATCAAGGTCCCAGAGTCTGAAGGAAGAGAGGAGAGGCACATAATTCATGTTGCTTGAGGTCCAGTGTCAAGTTTCCACAGTCAGTGATGGTTTGGGATGCCATGCCATCTGCTGGTGTTGGTCCTCTGTGTTTTCTGAAGTCCAAGGTCAACGCAGCCATCTATCAGGAAGTTTTAGAAAACTTCATGCTTCCTGCTGCTGAACAACTTTATGGAGATACATATTTCGTTTTCCAACAGGACTTGGCAACTGCACACAGTGCCAAAGTTACCAGTACCCGGTTTAAGGACCATGGTATCCCTGTTCTTAATTGACCAGCAAACTCTCCTGACCTTAACCCCATAGAAAATCTATGGAGTAATGTGAAGAGAAAGATGTGATACAACCTGGGCTCTCATGACACCTGAGCAGTGCCACAGACTGATCGACTCCATGCCACACCGCATTCCTGCAGTAATCCAGGCAAAAGGAGCCACAACTAAGTATTGATGCTGTACATGCTCATACTTTTCATATTCATACTTTTCAGTTGGCCAACATTTCTAAAAATCTTTTTATTTTATTGGTCTTAATATTCTAATTTTCCAAGATACTGAATTTGGGGTTTTCATTAGTTGTCAATTATAATCATCAACATGAAATAGAAATAAACGTTTGAAATATATCAGTCTGTGTGTAATGAATTAATATATATACAAGTTTCACTTTTTGAATGGAATTACTGGAATAAATCAACATTTCCATGATATTCTAATTTTATGACCAGCATATGTAGATCCCTCGATAAGTTGTAAATCCTTCATTTTTTCCTGTCTAATAAACATAAAATTAGTGTTTTGGACTGAGGTTGAGGACGTTCATGCAGCTGTAGAGAGAAGTAGATCAATAAACATTAGTTTACGTGACAAATAGTTTGTTCTCTCTTTTAGAGACTCTAAAGAAAGTGATACAAATCGGAGCTAGGTGCTCTCACATTTTGTCGTCTCGTGACGTGGCCTTCACATTGTAGGCAGCAGGATTTTTTTCCCATCAGAGGCAGCAGGAGGTATAAAAATAAAATAAAGGCAGGCTGAACGCGTGAACACAAACCTGGGAACAGTGACAATCGTTAGACATCGTTAACACAAAGGGTCGAACAATTCCAGACGCTTGGTTTGAGATTATACAAATATGACTACGACTTTTTGTGTTTATTCACTTTTGACTGTGAAGGATTATTGCTAAATCCAAACAGGAAGTGGCCTTTAAACAACTAACGTGACTAAATTGACCGCTCATCGGAGGACTGACAACATGGAATGTGATTTTGAACAAAAAACAAAAACTAAAGCAACAAAGAAGCCCTTATTATTCCTCAAAGAGACGTCAGAGGAGCAACATGGTGCCACATTTATCTTGTAGTTTCCACACGGTGTTTGATTGACAGCTTAAGAGACAACCAGTTCTCCACACGAGCAGCCAAACCTCTTCCAGGTTTGACTCATCTGTACGAAAATAATGACAGCTTATTGCAGCGGGTTGTGCAGCACAAGAACGTGGTTTTAAACACAAATAAGTGTTCACAGGTGATTTCTATCATCACCTACAGCAAACAAAATATATATGTTTGTATTAATTTATGGCACGCATGAATAAAAGCCTTTTTCTCTCACTTTAGTTTAATTATTTAAACATAAAACCAAATCAACTTTGACCAAACGGCCAACAGATATTCATTCAGATTACTGTAGTCAGATTAGTCTGATTTTAGCACTGAATGTGACATTCATGCCTTTTTGTTATCGTTTTAAGATGTATTGCACTTTTTATCAAAGAAAATCTATGTAGCAATCCTTAATAGATAATCTCTCGGCCCCCTCCTCATAAAAAAGTAAAAATCAAAGCTCATTTCATTGAAAAGATTAACAGAAAAACCTGACATCATCCTTCAACATGGAAATTGTTCTGTACTTCATTTTTAAACTTCTTGGAAAAAACATTCCTGAGTTTCCCCGTCATGAAACCGGCTCTCCTCCTCACAGCACAAAAAAATAAAAAAAAAATAATAAAAAAATTCACATAAAAACATCTGTGAACAAGTCTGCTGATGTGTTTCCATAAAATTAAACAAGACACCTACAAAAGTTAGGTGAAGCAAAATTATTAATTATTATTGTTATTAATGCCCTTATTTTGCTCGCTCCAAATGAGCTCGGTGTACAGTCACCTGAAAATACAATAAAAAGGAACAGAACGTATGAAATAAAGGTGCATAGGTTGGCGACGAGAAACGAGTTCCTTGGTTCTCTAGAAAGCTCCAAATTGCACATTCAGAATAGACAGCAGGCAGTTAAAGCCTAGCTAACTTTTACACCAACTACAATATGTTTCTAAACATCAGAACTTCATTGACATCTCCTGTAACCTTAAGAAGTACTTATAAAAGGTGACGTACCACAAAACTAGTTTCACTGCACCTTTCCGACAGCAGGCGAGTGGTCCACGGGTCTAAAACTACAGAGAACGTTTTAGAGTTGTCCCACGTGGCAGAGCAGAATCTGTTCTGCTGAGTTCTCTGGACTCACTGAACCTCTGCGGCCTGAGCGGCCGAGCTTGTGGAAGCTTCCGGCGCCTGCAGCTGGCTGACGTCACACCACGTTGATGCAGGCGGCGCTGCCAGAGCCCGCCCTCTTGTTGCAGTACGAGAAGCCGCCGTGATTGGCCGAGGAGCCGTTCATGTGCGACGATTTCAGCTCCATCTGGCAGGCGGCGATGGCTGCGTTCAGCTCGACCTGAGCCCGGTGGACCACGTAGAACATCAGGCCGATGCTGATGATGATCTGTAGAGGAAGATGGCATGATGTCCCGTGTCAAGTTTACACAGTCAGTGATGGTTTGGGGTGCCACGTTGCTTTTAACAACAACACCACCATAACTTTTAACCATTAGAATGGTTTTGTTCTTATCTGAACAACGGGAGTGTTTGTGTTAATGTTAGTGTGTCTAATGTCTGTTTATCGGCTTCAGTGCATCTTTACTGAGGGGTCCCACAAGGCTCCATTCTTGAACCCCTTCTGTTTCCATTGTATCTGCTCCCCTTGGGGTCTATCCTGAGGAAACATGGTCTTTCGTTTCATTCATTCATTCAACCTTTATTTATACAGGCTAGCCTCGTTGAGTCACGGGGACTCATTTACAAGAGGGACCTGTCTCACTCACACCAAACAACCATCCACTCTCACACTCACACCTAGGGTCAATTTAGAGTCACCAATCAGCCTAACAAGCATGTTTTTTGGTCTGTGGGAGGAAACCGGAGTACCCGGAGGAAACCCACGCATGCACGGGGAGAACATGCAAACTCCACCCAGAAAGGCCCCGGACCGGGATTTGAACCGGCAACCTTCTCGCTGAGAGGCTGAGTTTCATTGCTATGCTGATGATTGTCAGATTTATTTGCCCTTATAACCAAATAGTTCATGCACAGTTCATCCTCTGTTAAAATGTCTGGATGACATTAAGGCATGGATGGGCTCAAACTTTTTAAATGTCAACGATCAGAAAACTGAAGTCATTGTGTTTAGCCCTTGCTTTACTGCAGTTAACCTTGACTCCCTTGAGCCATATCTTAAGCAGTCCGTTACAAATCTTGGGATGTTTTAGACTCTGACTTTGTTTAATAAACAGATTAACTCTGTTCTAAAAAAGCTTTTTCCAGTCAAGGCAGATAGCTAAGCTAGAGCCCGTGTTGACCAGATCTGACCTTGAAAAAAATTGTCCATGCATTTGTTACAACCCAGCTAGACTACTGTAATGTGCTTTATGTTGGGGGCAGTCAGGCATCCCTTGCACGCCTCCAGCTCTTACAAAATGCTGCAGCTCTGCTATTAAATTAATTGTTAAAATTATAAAAACGTGAAAAATCACTGTAATACCACTTGGATGTTGATGTGTGCTGCTGACCATCCATGATGCTGATCTCATACTGCTGATTATTTCATGGTGCTGTGTTCATTGGTCCTCACCTGCTCACACAGACTCATGTTTGGGCTGCTGTTGTTTTGGCACATTGTTTTTGTACCAATAGTGCTTAGTGTATTCTTAGTCTTGTATATTCTTAGTTTAGTGAATGTAGTATATTCTTAGTTCATGACTCGGATCATACTAATGTCGTTCTTTACAATTTGTGTTTTTGTTGGATGTAACTGGGATCCTGTGTGAATTGTTTCATCCCACCTCATGTACCACGTGTGGTGTGTGTGACAAATAAATCTCTCTGACACCGACTAATTACCAGGAACTCATAGGTTTGAGCATATTTCACCAGTTT
This sequence comes from Garcialebias charrua, assembly GCA_038048925.1. NCBI lineage: Eukaryota > Metazoa > Chordata > Actinopteri > Cyprinodontiformes > Rivulidae > Garcialebias > Garcialebias charrua. Next base: position 17,999 of record JBBPBX010004389.1, on the reverse strand, counting down.
TGTCCTCCCTTCGCTGGTTCCTTGTGAATTTAAACTTTGGAACAATCTGCTCCTCAACGTTAGACAGGCCACTTCAATTTCTGCTTTTAAATCTCTCCTAAAAACACACCTGTAGTCGCTGACGTTCAACACAGTGTGATTTGATTTACTATTTTATTGTTTCTCATTGTTTTTATGTTTTAATTTTTGATGCTTTTAATTACATCTTGCTATTATTTTTTTCTTTAATTACTGCCTTGATCTTATCGTTAAGCATTTTGGTAATCTGCTGTTTTAAATGTGCTTTATAAATAAATTTGACTTGATTTGAATTTAGTTGTTTTTATTGAACTTCTTTTTATCAAGATGTGCTACTTTAAAAAAAAAAAAAAAGGGAACCAGAGAACCAGTAAGTGCATATTTTACCTAAATCTGGAATTTCTGTATTAAACACAAAACAGCTGCTGATACAGAGAAATAGTTCTGGATCAAACACATTTACTAATCCTTCTTAAAACAGATTTTGTCTTTGGCTTATAACTCAGATTGAGATGTTTGTTTTAATTATTGTGTCTTTTTCTTATTTGAAATGTTTTATTCATTCTGTTGTTTGCTTTTTAATTGTACTGTATGTGTTTTGAACAGGAACAAGTTGATAAAGAAAATAGATTGATCAGCTAACAGCTGGTCTGAGCGAGGCCAAGACCAAGCTGCCATATCAAAACAACTTCAATATCAAATTTTTTATAGTAGTTCGTGCAAATATCATTTGACACCACTGCTGTCAATTTGCACGACTTGTTTTTTTTTCTGCAAAACTGTTAATAGTTTCTGGCAGCAAGTGCACCTGGCCACACTGAAAGTATAGATTGCAGCTGTAAATATCTGAACTACACAATCCCAAGTGATTAATCATATACCGTGAAAGTCATCATTGCATGGCTTATACAACAAGGTTCACATGAGGAGATTAGCTGTTTGACAGCAATCCCTTTGATCCTGGTCACACTCAGACTAGCTGTTAGGTTGTTAAGTAAACAATTTATCTAAACAGACATCATTCAAAGAGTCATCTACAGCAGGTAAGATATTACTTTTTCATTTTATTGTGTAGTTTCACTTGAACACGTTTCTTTTTGCAACATTGTCTGTAAAATTATTGTCTGTTTACAGTTTAATTCAAGTTATTTTTTTATGTCTGTGTTCTAGCTATGACAGATGCTAAATGTTCGCAGGTGGTTTCTTCTGCTATCGTTTACTGACACATGAGGAGGTGTAAGAAGCCGTTTATCATGAAGCACTAAAACTTTAATAATCAAAGGAACACATGTTTTTTTTAAGCTGGATTGACAATGATAATACAGATTAGGTTACAAAGCCAAAAACTGGCACATGTGTAGGGTTCAAGTCACCTGTAAGATCATTTATTTGATTAAATAATACAATCACCTATAAATCAACTAAACTATCTACTTTGCTTCCAAATATATGTATATTTTGTAGCTAAAAGTAATAATCATACGGAGTAGAATAGATCATTTGCATTACAATAAAGTCAAATAAAGAGAAGTCATAATGATGGGTTTGATCTTTGTATTAGGAGATGGTACGACAAACTTGTTGGACTTGAAAACTACAGGAAAGGTTGAAGTGAATCAGTCATTCATAACAAAAATGCGCCACATCATTTTCAAGGTTTGTTTGTTGTTTCGCCTACAGCAACATGCGCTCCAGTTTCATGCACTGCAAATATGGTACGATAAACTTGTTGGACTTGAAAACTACTGGAAATGTTGAAGTGAATCAGTCATTCATAATAAAAATGTGCCACATCATTTTCAAGGTGTGGTTCAGATTTGTTTGTTACTTCGCCTACAGCAACATGCACTCCAGTTTCATGCACTGCAAATATTTTTCCAAGAATAGAGGGAGTGGGTGTGCTTGGTCTTGTTTGCTCAAAGTGCTCAGAACAATTACTGCTGCGATCTCTCAAACTCACAAAAAGCACGAGACTGTTGGAGTAAAGTGGTCAGAGTGCATCATAGAGGCTGCTAATGAAACGTCGGGGACAATGGTGTCAGGCTGCGGCGGTACCGATGCGTTTTTGACTTCAAACTTCAAAAGTATTTCATCAAACTCAACTAAACTTTTGTGGAGTCTTGCCGTGCATTTAGCATTTTGGAAACTTGTCTTTTTAAAATATTCCAACTCAAGTTTAAATACAAATTTCTCCATCAACATGTAGTCTAGTAACAGGACACGTTCCCAGTCCCAAATAAAAAAAGGTCATACTCTCTATGTTAAGAGGTATTTAAAAGTCTTTATATTTTAAATTACTTATATTTTAACATCTTAAACTTTACTTTCTAGTTCATCAAGTGTTCTGAGTTTCACAGGGTTTATTGTGAAACCTGACCTCGTTCTGATTAGCAAAACCTGTCATGCCTATACGATAAAATATTAGGTTTCCCAGAACCGATTAAAAACAAAATGTTTTTCGACGGATGTGATGAAACTGTGTTTGACCTCGCAGATATTGTTTTCTGTGTCACTAGCTAGAATAAAAGACAGACTCAAATATTAGGAAGTTGGAGTTCATTCTGATCTAGTCAGAGTGAATTTCCCTCTTTGCAAAGAGTCGTCCTAAATCTCACGCTGTTGTCTTGTGTGAATTATTTCTTTAAAGGTTCAGATGAAAATACCTATACTGTAACTCTAACTTCAACAAAACTAAGCAGGAACCTCTGCTGCACAACAAAATGTTTATAAAATGTTATTAGTGTTTTAGAGTAAAGTATTCGAGCTTTAAACTAAACAAAGTTTAAAAGACAGCACGATGGATTAGTGGTTAGCACTGGTGCCTCACAGAAACAAGGTCCTGGCTTCAATCCCCAGTTTGGACCTGGGGGGGTCTTTCTGTGTGGAGTTTGCATGTTTTCCTCGTGTTTGCGTGGGCTTTCTCCGGTTTCCTCCTACAGCTCAAACGTTAAGCAGCCTTCAGGCCCCGCCCCCTTGAAAAAGAGATCTGTCTCAGTGAGATTTTCTTGGTCAACTAGAGGTTAATAGTAAAATAAATAAAATTTAACTTTGAAAACAAAGGACATTTAGGTCATTTTGAAAAGTGTTGTCTCTGTGCGAGTGTGCATGAGTAAATAAACGAATGATCATAAGCGGGAGTCACCTGTGAACCTATATAAACTCTATAAAGACAGACGCACTGACTGGAGCACACACGTTTTATCAGATTAGTAATGTCCTGCTACAGGATAGCTAACATCCACTCTGGCTCACCTGCAGGCTGAATGCAAAATAGCCGCTGATGCTCTGCTCAGCAATGACGTCCTCCATGGTGCGGAGCGTGGTGCCCAGGTAGGAGTTGAGAAGCTGTGTGGGCAACAGACCCACAGAGGAGGCCACCAGGTAGTTTGGCAAGGACACATCTGTGATCTTGAAACAGAAGCAGAAACAGCTCTTAAAATGGTGATCTTAGCACAATGGAAAGTGGACTCCAACATGCAGCTAACTGCAACAGTGAGAAAAATATGCATATATCATCAATTCTTTGGATTTATTTTTGTATGTTAGTACTTCAAATTACCGGCAGTCAGCTTTATGATACATGAAGCCTGGTTGCATCCTGTCTTTATTCACAATGACCTAAAGTTAGATTTGAACACAAATTTGATCTAAAAACATACAAATGTAGAGGGGAGTTGACACGTCATACTATAAAAGGCAAATAACGAAAACATTAAAATACAAATAATAAAATAAAAAACAGGGTCTTTTTTAAGAGCGCAGTGAGACCAGCTATGCTGTAGTGTTTGGAGACAGCGGTACTAACAAAATAACAGGAGATAGACCTGGAGTGGGAGTGAAGATGTTGAGGTTCTCCAAGGGTGGAACGGATTAAAAGAGTTTTTGTTCTATTTTTGAATAAGCGTATATCTATACAGAATGATGCAGGATGTACATTGATTCTGAATGACTTTGCGAGAATCGGGAAGTGACTTTGCTGCCATTAAAACAAACGGTGAACTAAATAAGACTTGAGAAAACTGCACACGTACAATCAAATACATTCCCCAACGTGGTGAGTAGTTGTAATTGCAAAGGTACATCTGCAAATTCGTGTAGATTAATTTTAAACATTGTAAGTGATCAGAAAACGTGTTTTCTACATAGGTTTCAGATGGATTAGCATTGAGCTAGCAGAAAATGCCAGCGGTTTGCTATTGGATATATTTTGAACATAGCAGTGCAATGCTAGTGCTTGTTTAGCACACGACTTTGTTTAATATTATGTATTACAACGCTAATGTGTTCTAGAGGTAAATTGTGTGGTTTACAAAGTATGTGATTTAAATCTAGCACAACTTTGGTTGTTATTTGTTCAGTTCATTTCAGTTTAGATAGCGCCAAGTCACAACAGAAGTCGTCTCAGGGCACAGAACAAAAACGTTCATATTCATAAAAGTCAATTAGTAAAGTTCTCTGTCTAAGGAAGTCAGCAGATTGTGTTGAATTTTCATTTTGATGCAGTCTCCCATCCTGAGCAAGCACAAAGGCAACAGTGGAAAGGAAAAACTACATCTTAACAGGAAGAAACCTCCAGCAGAACCAGGCTCAGGAAAGTTTGTAAAATGTTTGTTTTGAGTGTTTTAAATGCTAAATACAGTATTGTCATTTTAATTTTGTTAGTTTAACTGGCTTCACCGTATAATTCACCAGGCAATAAACAACCACAACAACAATTGACTAATTTATGTTATTTGTAATATACAGTACTGTGTTAAATACTACTGACAATTAATTATGTAGTTATTTTTGCTGTGTGGGCCCAAAGGCCTTATATTCCTGAATAAACTACTTTTGACTTGGACTAGATAAGATTAGGAATGAGGTCATCAGAACAGCATTTATTATAAGTCTGCTTGTATTTAATGTACTGTTGTGTATCTGAGCTGTGTGTTGTATTTTTTGCACGTTATGTTCTGTGTTGCACCGTGATCCTGGAGGAATGCTGTTTCGTTTCAATATGTACTTGTACATAGCTGAAATGACAATAAAACCTCTCTGACTCTGAGAAGTGAAGCACAGGTTGAACAGCCAGACTGAGATGGTTTGGACATGTCCAGAGTGGTACTGGTAGAAGAAGGATGTTATAAATGCAGCTGCCAGAAAAAAAGACAAAGAGGAGATATATATGGATGTAATTAGAGAGGACATGGAGGTAGTTGGAGTGAGGACAGAGGACACAAGAAGACAGAGTGAGATGGAGGAGGAGGACTCACTGTGGGAAAAGCCAAAAGACATTTCATGTCATTTTTTTACATGTATGCCAAACTTAAAGTTCTTCACTTTATGTGCCACAGAGATTTAAAAGAATAACATTTTGTTGTTTAAAGTTAAAGACGACTAAAATAAGTACCGGGTAATTAAAGAACTGATAAATATTGGAAGACTCAAGAAATTTGATAAAAAAAGAAAACGGACTATGGATATTACACACAAATAAGCTTTAAAAATACATTTTCACTAGAATTATTTTTAGATATTCGGAAAATGACAATGACATTAACTAAATATATTGTTTTATGTAGAAATAACCAGTTCTATTAAAATGAACTACAGTAATCAATTATTTCTGACAAAATTATAGGATATGCTCCTTGGTTGAGTTTTTTCAATAAAATAAACAATATACTATTACAAAAAATAGTTTTAGTCTCGAGTTTTAGCATTATACCATAAAGCTCCAGTTTGTGTGCTTTTGTTAAAATTGTAAAATTAGATCTGTGTCCTCGAACACCTCATTACCCCACAATGCTTATCTATCTTCAGCTGAAGTTTAGTGTTCTTCAGTTCATGTCGGAAAACAGATTCCAAGAACCATCTGGTGAAAGTGCTGCGCACCGAAACACGTCGGGACACGTTCAGCTCTTCATATCTCCACGCAGCCATCTAAATACTGTATAAACAAATGTCTGTGTTTTCTGTCACCCTTGATCCCTTGATTAAGCGATGACTTAAGCTGCAGTGCAACCGTGCTGCCTGTGCATGGACGTGACCTTGGCACTGTGTGCTCACTGCAGACTGTGACTGATAGCCGTGTGTCGGGGGCTTTAGCATGATGTAGCCTGTGCCAAAACGTTATTGTGGCTCTCAAACTCCAGCCCAGATGTGTCCCTGTGATGGTAAACCCCGGATCATCTCTTGTTATAACACTACACAGTGACAAGACAGTCATTGTGGACAACTATTATAAAAACATCCCGCTAATCTTGTTGTCACGTTGCTTCTCCATCAGTATTTCTGAAATATTTAAAACCTTTCTGAAAGATCAGCACTGATATGTGCATCGCCTGTGAGAACAAATGCTTTTAGCTGATCTCAGAGATGGTGAGAAATAGAGAGAAACTCGTTTTTGTTCCTCAACCATCATCACGGTCTTGTGAAGCCTCTTCCTGTACAGCCATTTCATACAAGATGATTTAGCCTTTGGTATTTTTATAACCATGCAGAGAATTCCCAGTGAACCTCCTACTCGCGTCTGCAAGCTTCTATATCAAGAAATCTGGAAATGCATGTGGACGAAAAACAACACAACCCAGCATCTTTCGTTTGACCTCATTCTCTCAGGAGAAGCAGCAGCACAGGTCTGGTTTTCTGCTCATGAACAGCAAGCAGGCTTTGACTGTGCAGTAAATTTTAGGATACGTATCTATCACAAAGAAAAAAAAATCCCAGTCTGATTCTAACTTCCCGTTTGCTTACAGTCAGTCCAATAAATCAAATAACTTTGTCCTAATTCCTGTATTAGCTCATTATGACAATGAGGGATGGAGGCAGGTGAGGAGCAGTAAGCTATCCAAATCTAATAAAGTGCACATGGACAGATGAACGTGTTCACTTCGCCCTCGCAAACATTTTTCATGAGCTGTCCCAATATTTTGCTAACTGCTGCAGTCTCTGGGTCGTTTTAGGTTACCCACCACAATGTAGCGCCATCCACTTCAGCAGAAACAAGCGTGGGGGCACGGTGAAATGTGGCCTCACACACAAAAAGTGCTTACCAAGGGCAGAGCAGACAAGACGTATTTCCACCGTGAACCAGCAGGAGCATGAAAACATCCACTCAGGCCTGGTTTCTTTTTGTACTGCTGAGAATACGAGACAGTATCAGCTCGAAACGAGCCTCCAGGTGGAACAGCAAGTCCGAGGAAGACTGACACCACATTGGACTGGCCAGTTAAAAATAATGGAAAGAAGGATTCATCTCATTAACCTTATTCTAGCCAGGCTGGCTTAACAACACCGGGGTGACGGCTCTAAAGTGACATTTACACACTTTACTCCATCATGACCATCAGCTCACAGTATTATCTCCTTGTCATAAATCCAGATTGGAACAGGAATATAAGAATGACAGTTTTGATTAGAACTGCATAAAAACGTATCATATCACCTCAATGACCAGCCTTATTTAAGGATGCCCAATGTGCCTTACTGCATATGCCACTTTTGCCTCTATACCAACATCAACTACTACCTCATACATATACTGTGTACATTAACTCATATGCTGCTTTGCCACTCTTTGCAAATGTCAATGCTAGAACCTTCAGTTTATTTTATAGATATACTTTTTATACTTTTTATACTACTATGCAAAAACTCAGGACAGTATTACACTTTTATTATTTCATTTTATGCTTATGTTCATTAAATGTTTAGTGTTTTAGTGTTGGTGTAAATTTTCATACTTTTATACTACTATGCAAAAACTCAGGACAGTGTTACACTTTTACTATTTTATGCTTATGTTTATTAAATGTTTCAGTGTTTTAGTGTTTAAATGGTTACTGTTGCACCGAGGGACTGAGAGAAACGCAATTTCAATCCTGTGTATGTCCTGTACATATTGCAGTTCTGACAATAAAGTTGACTTTGACTTTGACTTTGAAATAGTTATAGCAAGTATAAAATAAAACCTTAAATATTTGATTATACATCCACTGGGATGCTCATGTTAGATTTTGTGTTGTCAGACTCATTTCCAAAAACAATATGCCGTTAGGTATGCAGTAAAGTTTTCATCAACTTTAATGGGTACAAAAAAGCCACAAACTCAAAAAGCTTTGTGAATGAACAAAAAGTAAGTAAGTAAGTAAAATGTTATTTATACACAGTACAATGATGCAACAAAAACATCATGGAGCCGTCCAGTATTTCCATTCCAAAAAGGTGCATTATCAGCAACAACATTGAACCAAAAATAAATAAATTAAAAAATAAAATAAAAAAGACAACAGTAAAAATAAAATACAAACGCATTTACCCAAGAAATAAAAAAAACATTTCCAGCCACTATTTTGCTGTATTACTGAAAACACATCAACTCAAAAATTGCGCATTGTGATTCATAACAGTTAAACTTTATATTGTTCAAGACAATGAATACTGATAGATAATTAGTTATTAGCGGTACTGCATTTTAAATAGAAAAAGCGCAAATCCGCTTATGAATTATAAAAACTAGTAAATCCGCTAAAGCGCAAACAAATTGTTTAGGTCCACAATTAGCGGATTTGCGCTTTAGTGGGCTGGTGCCCACCACTGCTAATTGAACAGCTCATTCTAAAGAGACTAATCAGAGCTTTATCACATTCATACACCAAGGGGACACACATAGGAGGCAATGAGGGGTTCAGTGTCTTGCCCAGGGACACGTCGACTGGTGGAGTCGAACCCCCAACTCTTGCATTGGAGTATGACTGCTCTAACCACTCAGCCACAGCCGCCCAAAAGAAAGAAGCTTAAACCACCAAAAGGAAGCAGAAAGAGTTGAAATGAGCTAAAAAAAAAAGGGGGAATTAGCTGAAAAGGCTAAAATTAGCATAAAATAGCTACATTGTAGCTGAAAGAGCAGAAAAATCTGAAACTAGAAGAAACACACTGAAAGGAGCATAACAAGCTGAAATTACCACAAAGATGTTAATTAGGTTGAAAGTAGCAAAAATTACCATAAAAAATGAATTCATCTGAAAACAGCTAAAATTAGCTAAAAAAAAATGCTGAAACGTAACTGAAAATGTAGAACAAGATTAAATTAGCAAAAGAAAACGGAAAGAACACGTTGGCCCAATTAGGCTGAAAGAAGCAGTAGTTAGCAAAAAAAGTAGAAACGATCTGAAAAGCAGAAATTAGCAACAACAACAACAACAACAAACAGCTGAAAAGCAGCTAAAATAAACAGAAAGAAGCTTAAATTGCAAGAAGGAAGTGGAGAGAGCACATTTTTTTGCTGAATTAGACTGAAAAAGTTGAAATGAGTGCAAAAAATTGGAATTAGCTGATAAAGCAAAAATTAGCATAAAAAAGCTAAGTGGCTGAAATGGCAGAAAAAGCTGAAAGGACCATGACAAGCTGAAATAAGCAGATAAAATTTAGAAGAACAAAAATGTTGTAGTTAGCAAAAAAAATAAAAAATCTGAAAGGAGCACAAAACAGTTGAAAAAACAGCTGAAATTAGCTGAAAGTAGCTGAAAAAAGGTTTAAAATTTTGCAAGGAAGGTGAAAGAAGCTGAAGCAGAACAAAGTGTGAAAGGAGGAATAAAAGGTTGTAAACACATCTAAAGATTTGAAGGATGTAAAATGAGCTCAACACATTTTATATGACCAAAAAAGGGCATAAAAGGCTAAATATTTCAAAAAGCTAAAGTTGCACCAATACTAAAAGGCATAGCATGATTGTCCTGAAAGAGCTGAACGTTTTAATATATGATTTGTTGAAATAGCTGAAAACTGCCGGATGAGAATTGCGCAAAATAATGTTCTGAAAAAAAAAAGGATCACAGTTTAAACAGTAGAAAAGTTCTAAATACTAAAAGACGCTGCACACTGTTCCTGACTGAGCTGAAGATTTTCATATATGAAGTGTTAAAATAGCACAATGTGTGCAGCAGTATTCTGAGAGAAAAACATGTGCACAAGAAATAAAAAAACAACAACATAAAACAACAGTATGAGTGCCAACTCAGTATTCAGAAAATG